>JAKSZP010008080.1:0-146513 GCA_022478985.1 Massospora cicadina | reverse complement strand
TGACTTTTCAATCGTCTCGCATTTTTAAATTCAATTTTTTGGGGAAAACCCTGGATTCAAAAAAGCACTAAAAACTATAAATTAATCGATAGAGTATGAATCTATCTAATAAAAAAATGGGAAATAAGAACCCCCCAAAAAATATAAAAAGTATGAAATTGGGTGGTTAGTCGGGCAGGTAAACTGCTTTCGCCCTAGTGCAGGGTTTGAGTTCGAAACCTGTACTGGCTAGAAAAAAATCTCGGTGTGGTATATTTGTCCCAAGGTCGACCCACCTCGAATATTTTTATGAAATAATTGAGAAATTATGTCTCCTCAATAAAACCTATTTAAAGTCGGCGCCATTTTTCAACCTGACTTATAAAATTTTGCTCACAAATAAAATCTATATCTTACTAGCTGATTTACCCGTGCTTCGCTATGGTATCTAAAATTTCAGCTTTTCAATTTATTAATTTAGATTTTATATTATAGATAAACAAAACCATTCAGCCGAATCTAATTGCTCAATCGAATCAACCAAAACATACAGGTTGAGTTGATAACCTCCTTCTTTTTCAAAGTCGGTTAAAAACCCACCAACCACTCAGGTAAACCTAACTGAATTTATCAAAACAACCAATAACTAATCACCCTTCAAAGCTAAACTGTGCCCTATCGATTCGATCAAAAGCCATCAACCACTCGGCCAAACAAAAAAACCTATTGAATCAATCAAATAACATCAAACTGCTACCCGAAACATCTCTTATACTTAAAATCATTGAGTATGTGACATATCTTCCAAACTACTAAATCAACTTCTACTTAACTTGCCAAAAGTATTTTATTGATTAGTTAAACCAAATTTGGCAGGTTTTTAAAATATATAAACCTAACATCCAGATACCCGTGCTTCACTACTGTATTTAAAGTTTATCAGATGATAAGCTCACATTGCAGCCTATAGGCTGTGCCAGCACTACTCTCGAGCCACTCGGACTAACAGCTCCGCTGTTGCCCACGTGGCTGGTGAGCTGATTATCCTAACTACCTAATCTACTTAAACTCTAATACTGATTTTTGTCGAGTTTCAGGTGAGCAATTTGGTGAATTATTAGATAATATTTGCCAATTCTCACCCACTCGCCCAAATAGATTGACCCTATCAGTCTCAAAGGTTTCAGATGTCAGTCAGTCAGTGAGTACATTAGTAAAATTTTTTATTAAGTAGAATATATTAAGACTCCTGGTAGATTCAAATCTTGATATGTATAGATAGTGATCAAAGCTATTTTAAAATAAAAACTTTTCCCTTTCCCATTTTGAATATAAGTGACCTAGGTTAATTTATACTTACTTGTGATTCTTTAAATTCACCTTTTAATCTTTCATAATTCATATTTCAAGCAAAGTTAATCACTATTTTAAAAGCAGTGAATGAACAGATAATTATAGTTCACTGCTTATAACATAAATGTATATTTATAGGATGTCACAGCTGATAAAATAATATATTAACCTATTTTATAAATTTTTTAACTACCTGAGGATCTGGTAGAAAAGAATAAGACTGTTTGCCAAACAGTTCTATATAGTTAGCAAAAAATTATTAGGATATTAGAGTTATAATCATGCAAATCTCTATAGAATAAGCCTAAAATAATACTTTTAGATATAATACCATTAGTTATATATTAAATAAGACAGTTAATTGTAGTCAACTTATAGACTTAGTTTATAGTGTCTAGGTAGATATCTATATGTATGAAAAAATTATTCGAGGTGGGTCGACCTTGGGACAAATATACCACACCGAGAATTTTCTAGCCAGTACAGGTTTCGAACTCAAAACCTGCACTAGGGGTGGAAGCAGTTTTACCCGCTCGGCTAACCACCCTTCGATATCTATATGTATGAAGTTTTTGTAAAAAGAGTGTCTATAACTCTCATTCCCAGCATGATAGTGCATGGTGCACAGGGCAACACCAGAAGACTAGGCATTAGTAGGAAATTACTAAAACCTCACAGGGGTTGCTGGATCAGTAATAACTTAAGATAAGGATAGTTATCATTAGAGGGAAAACCCCAACTTGAACAATGCAGTGCTTATAAAGAGAGTATATAGGTGACCCAGGTTGAAGGGAACCTGAAAAGCCTAACAGTGCACAGGCAGAGAGATTTATGGGTGTTAAATTAGATGGCTAGTGTTGCATGAAACCTCCTCAAAGAGGTCTGTGCACAGGTTTATTCACAATTACATATATAACAAGGTGTACTAGCAAAAGGTTATTATGAGGGAAGTAAACTAATGAGAGATATTGGTCTTGAGGAAAAGGATTTAAGGGAAATTAGTAGAACAATCAATTGATGGAAGCAGGTCTAAGATGAGGTGCACCAATAAGTGCATACTTCCACTGGGCAGTAAACTATATTTGGTAATTGACCAAATAAGGTTATTGATTTTAGTAGAGACTGAACTGAGCTGGAAATTTCAAAAACCAAATAGGTTCCAAGACCCCAATCACCAAGAAACCAAAATGAACTGTTTTCATTAATCACAAAGCTAGTATATTTTAATGCATCTACTGTTATACAGGGCTGAACTTCCCTCACATCCCTAGGACCAATCTGGGAATACCTCACCTTAACCCAGCGTTGATCTAAGGTATGCTTAAGGTCAGGGAGGCCTGCCAACTTCACCTTATTGGCCTCCTGACATGATGCTTTGTCCTTAATGTTTGTCCCCATTATGATATCATCTTTAAGCCATAACATTACCCTCTCATCCTTTTGGGGCTCCACTCCCCCTCCAGGGGCTTGCACCAGGGAAAAGTTCTTTTGGGCTGGGGCCAACTTTACTGAAGCAATGGTTTGCTTTGATTGAGATCTGGCGGCCTGGGGAAAATGCTTGTGGAAAACATCAATCAGATCTTAGGCATGTGCACAGTTGCACTCTGGTACCCAACTTGTCATGGTTGGATAACTTAATAGTAGAAACTAATGCCAAAGATAAGGCTGGGTGACAGGAGGCCCAAAAGGTGAAACTTCAGGTCCTTCCTGACCTGAAACACATAGACTAATGCTGGGTGCAGGCAAAATATGCTTAGATTGGTACTAATGGAATGCAAAACGCCCAGCCCCTTATCTCAGCCCAGGCACTGAAATGAACGATCTACATAACAAATGAAGATGGTTTGATTCAGTTAATTGAGATAAGGGTTTGAATCCTGTTTGAGTTACAAAATCTTGAGCTTGGGTAAAATACAGCTTCAATTGATCACTTGAGTGAAGGCTCTTTGATTATATTTTACAAAAATGTATGAAAGCATTTGTTTATTGGAGCGTCAAGGCTAGGGCACACTTCTGCAGAACCCTAATTACCCTAATCCACTTTAAATATGTTTTTTGTGACCAACATTCCTCATTGATCGCCTTTCTTAAATAAATTTATCCATTATTTTACATTTTACTTATGGTTCCTTGGGTGAACTTGGTGGCAGACCTCTTCAAGGAGGTCTCCAACTATGTGGGCCACTACCTCCTATCACAATTTACCAAAATCCCAGGTGCTTCCTTGGGCCGCTCAGGTCCCCTCCAGATCAAGGCACCCAAGCCTACTGGCACTGAGTTACACTTGATTATGGACTCCCCTATGGGATCCACTCAAGCTGTGCTGGTTCTCGCTTACCTGGTATTATATGTCACGCTCTACACCCTTGCCATGGGTCCCTTTTGCACAAGCACTGTTTGAGGTGCCTTGTTTCCCATTTTCCTAATGGCTAGTTCCCTAGCAGTGTGGGTTTGCATCCCACATCATCTTGCTGGGAATGAGAGAGTTACAGACACTCTCATAATATTAGTCAACCAACCTTTTTATTATATGTGCATGAGAATTATCCATTTGGGACTTTCATAATTAGTAAACTGGGTGCGCTGGCCGTTTGTCACTGCCACAATGATGCTCACCACAGTTTTCTCATTTGGTTGTATTTTGGTGTGTCTCAACGTTATTCTTGCAACTACCAATTAGGAAGTGCCCACCATTCCTGCTTATACCTAGTAGTCTCAGACTTTTTGCAATCCTGTTGTTGCAATTCCCCGCCTTTCTCCCAAGATTCACTCAGAAATTCAACAGGCCTTGGCTTCCATTGAGCCAAAACCCTCTTTGAGAAATAATAATTTGCCTAATTTATGTCTGCTTTTGTGGGGAGTGGATCTGTTGTCCTGGTTGTCTCCTGAAGCGGCTGACTGGGTTTTTGTGGTATTCCACACCCAGCCGCTCTTGTGGCAAACAGTGGAGGGCTTGGAGCTGGTCTTGGAGCAGAGTCATCCTGATGGAGCATCCCACCATTTCTTCTATGAGTTCTTTTTGCTGCGTCAAGCGTGTCAGCTGATGAAATCATATTTAAGTAAATCCTGCAAAAAAGCCCAGGGTTTGCCATTAACTGATGAGGTTAAAACGTCATTTCTCCATTCAACCTTAGACATATCAATGCAAAACTCTTCAATTTGGCAGTCACCCCTTCCAACTTTTATCTTCTTGTTGAAACCCTTTGGGGTAGTTTCCCCACCCCAACCTGGAAGGGGTCAAGTAATTTGGCCATCATCAGATTGAACCCTATAAATATGAAAGCCAAAAAGTTGTGTGCATCTCTTGAATGAAGGAATCTTATCCTTCTAATTTTTTGAGTTCTTATGAATTCAAACCTGAACAGGGGTCTAGCCTTGAGAATAATTTAAAGATTTCAGATGATTCCACCACAATGATGTAACCTGTGGGCACCCCTATAAATACCACATCCTCAATTAGAGATATTTCCTTAAATTGTGAGGTGCTTCCCACTGATTTTCTCCCCATCTCAGCAGAAATCAGGAACATTGGAGGGTCTGAACCCAAATTTAACCAAAAAGGGGATTCTGTTATCCTTTTTTCTTCCCAAGCCGTTTCCAAGGTTCATGCCAATGCATTGGTTCTGGGATTGGGGGTGATGGCTCTGGATATTGATGCACACCAAATTATTGGAATAAGTGTGGGTTTGCTGGAGCCTGAAAGCGCGTTTTATAATGTGAGCAATTTATCCCAAAGCAAGCCATTTATATGCTCATATGGCCTGGATGAGGACCTTATTCTGGTATATCAGATTACCCCTGAGAACCCTCGTTTGACCCCTACCATAATTAGGGGTTCTCAGGAAGTGGAAAAATAACTTTGTTATAAATATAAAGATGTATATGCACCTGCAGAAGGTGTGGTGGGATATGTGGCCTCAGTAGTAAGAGTGGACCACTATCTCTCCCCCTTCTATGATTCCAAAACATACTCTGATGGCTTGTTCAAGCCAGAGGAAGAATTTTCTGGTAATATGTTGGCGTTTTCTGCTTTGAGTAAATCCCATTCTGGATACTTCTTGTTGACCGCTACCCTTACATCCTCTTTTGAAATGTTCAGAACAACTATTTTAGCGGATACTGGTGCCTCAAATAATTTTATTGACCTGACCTTGCTGCTACCTTAAGTTGAGTTACTCACCAGGTGGTATGGTTAGAGATGGGGATTCTCAAGGTATCCCCACACTGAACGTCGTGGGGTTAGTTGACTTCCAGGTGGGCTCTTATCTATTGTCTGACCTGTTTCAAGCTATCAGAAACCTCTTGTTCCCCATTATTTTGGGTGTATAGTGGTGGCGGAAGTTTGACATCAGGACTAATTTGAAAGAAAACACTCTATCCTTGTCTTTGATAAACGGTCACCAGTTGATTGTTCCTTTGTCTGAGGATAACGCCCAGGGCAAATTACCCCATTGGCCCAATGTTCCCACTCCTTATATTGCCCCTTTGCTGAATCCCTCCGTGGGACTTTCCTTACCTTCCTGTTTGGAGGAGTTGGCATCTTCTTTTGATGCAGCTTCAGCTAGTACACTATCAGAGTATTCGGAGTTTGATTGTGAGTTTAAACTTACTGTGGATCTGGTGCATATTTCTTCCCCCATATAACCATTGACTGTCCAGGAGGAAGAGGCTTTAGATTTGTGGGTGAAGGAGCAGTTGGCCAAAGGTGCCATCTTTTAGTGTACCTCCTCTGTCTGCTCCCCACTTCTTTTTGTGGAGAAGGCCAATGTAACTTTATGCCCTTGTGTTGATTATGGAAATTTAAACAATGTGACTGTACCCGACCTTCATCCCATCCCTTTGGATTCCCAAATTGCACGTTATGTAGAAAAGGCAAAAGTTTTCTCCAAGTTGGATTGCCTCAATGCATTCAATCAAATCCGGATAAAGAAGGGCCAGGAGTGGTTAACCGCATTCTGCACCAGAAAAGGAATTTTTCAGTTTTGGGTTATGCCCTTTAGGCTTAAGAATGCCCCTGACATCTTTCAATGCCGCATTGATGCTGCGTTGGGGAAATTGTTGGGGGTATGCGCGGTTGCCTACATGGATGATATCCTGGTGTTTTCCCCTGATCAGGAATCACATGCAGTACACCTTCGCCAAGTGGTGGAGAGATTGAGGACCGCTTGCCTTACACTCAAGATTAGTAAATATGAATTCTTTAAGTCCCAGATTACTTTTCTGAGCAACGTCATTTTTGACCAAGGCCATATGATAACTTTATACAAGGAGAAGGCTATTCATGAGTGGCCCACCCCCACATCAGTTAAGGAATTGAGGATATTTTTGGGGACGTGTACATTCCTCAAAAAGTTCACGCCCAATCTCTCTGAGGTGGCAGCACCCTTATATAAGGCCAGCGGTGCCAAGGTGCTTCAGTGGTCCCCAATTTTGGAGGATGATTTCCAAGCGATGAAGTGCACCCTGTTATCCACATCCATCCTTTGATATGTTGACCCTGCCAAGGAGTTCATTGTGTCCTCAGATGCTTCCAACTTTGCCATTGTGGCTGCCCTGTTACAGGTGGGTGAAGATGGGTCTGAGCATCCATTGGGATATTTTTCTAGGAAAATGTCTCTGCATGAGTTAAACTACGCCGTATATGACAAGGAGTTATTAGCAGTGGTGGAGATGCAGATTTATTGGCGTCATCACTTACATGGCTCCTCCCAACCATTCCAGGTATGCACAGACCACCAAGCCTTGTTGTACTACCGCCCTCCTCATGTCCTAACACCACGCCAGACCCGTTGGCATGATACCCTTGCCCTATTTACATTTTCCTATGAGTTTACCAAGGGCAAGGAGAATGGTTTGGCGGATGCTTTAAGCTGCAACCCTGCTTTGGCTTCCAATCTAAAGGAGGTAGAAATTTACAACACTCAGTTGATGATTTCGCCAAGTATGATTCTGCCTCAACTTCCTGATTCCATGGCCCATACGCCAGCTCTCAAACCTCTGGAAAATGCAGCAGAATATAGTATGTTCAGAAAGGTAGTTCTTTCTCATCTGTTATCAGCCAAATTTACTGTTGTTCTCACTAAGAGCGCCCTGAATCAGGAGGACCTATCCAGGGGTTATCATGTGAAGGATGAGATGGTATGGTTTCAAGGGCGCCTATGGGTTCCTGCTGGACCACTGCGCCTGGAGATCATCTGGGACCATCATGATGGAATCACCGTTGGTCATACTGAGAAAGTAAAGACCTTGGAGTTGATACAATGCACTTACAATTGGAAGGGCTTGCCTGCTCAGGTGGGGCGGTACTGTAAAGAGTGCCTGATCTGCAATCAAATGAAACCCAATCGTCAACCTTTAGCAGGGTTGCTGGTACCAGTCCAAAAGGCTGAAGGGCCCTGGACTTCCCTATCAATGGATTTCATTGTAGAGTTACCCGTTTCAGATGGGTATGATGCCATCATGGTGGTGGTGGACTGCTTTATGAAGTTCTCCCACTTTATTCCTTGAAGAACGACCATAACTGCTGCTGAAATGGCCAGGCTCTTTGTCGCCCATGTATTTGCGCTTCATGGGGTTTCTCAAGAAATCATTAGTGACCAGGGACCCCAGTTCACCTCCGTTTTTCTAGAAAAGTTGTGTAAAACTCTTCAGATTTTCCCCTGCCATTTGACTGCCTATCATCCTCAATCATATGGGCAGACCAAGCGAGTGAACCAGGGCTTAAAACAATTTCTGCGTTGTTACACCACCACAGACCATTCAGATTGGGTTTCTCACCTTCCCATGGCCCAGTTTAGCTACAACAACACTTTGCATTAATAAATTGGTTGTTCACCCTTTTTTGCCAACCATGGCTTTAACCCTGCTTTTAACAAGGAGCCCAACTGTGGCTTCAAAGTGGAAGCGGTGGTGGATTTTGATAAGACCCTCGAGAAGGCCCATCAAGGGGTGTCCACAAGTTAGGAGGTGGCTATGCTAGTTTATAAGGAGAACGCCAATGGAAAGCACTGAGTAGGTCCAGCATACAAGGAAGGGGATATCATGATGCTTGATGCTCACAACATCCCTATCAAGAAGCCATGCAAAAAGCTGGGTCCAAAGAGGATTGGTCCTTACTGTGTAGTTAGCAAAGTGGGTCATGCCTCATACCAGTTGGATCTTCCCTCCAGTTCCAGATCTTCTCCATCTTTCATGAGAGCAAATTGACACTGTTTGAGGGCCCCCCACCTGCGACTCCTGAGGCTTATCTCGTGGATGGGGCGCCAGAATGTGAAGTGGAGGAAATAGTAGCCTCCTGCAGGGTTAAGTGACATCTCGAGTACCTGGTATCATGGAAGGGGTTTGATGCAGCTGAGAACAGTTGGGTGCCAGCACAGGATTGTGTATATGCCCAAGACCTGATTGAATCATTCTATAATCGTTTCCCTGAGGCTGCAGGATCTAAGCCTAAGACAGCCGTTGCTGCTATGAAGTTGCCACCAGCACATAGGAACTTATCCTTAGTGAACGCCCCTGGAAGGGGGTGGAGCCCAAGAAGGAGGAGAGGGTAATGTCATGGTTGGATGACCTGTTAGTGGGAACTAATGCCAAAGATAAGGCTGGGCGACAGGAGGCCCAGAAGGTGAAACTTCAGGCCCTTCCTGACCTGAAACACACCTTAGAACAACGCTGGGTGCAAGCAAAACATGCCCAGTTTGGTACTAATGGGGTGCAAAATGCCCAGCCCCTACCTCGGTCCAGGCGCTGAAACAAACAATCTACATAACAAACATAGACGGCTCAATTCGGTTAATTAGAGAATGAGGGTTTAAATCCTGTTTGAGTTACAAAATCTTGAGCTTGGGTAAAATACAGCTTCAATCAATCACTCAAGTGAAGGCTCTTTTCAGTGTACTTTACAAAAACGGATGGAAGCATTTGTTTATTGGAGCGTCAAGGCTTGGGCACAATTCTGCAGAACCCTAATTACCCCGACCCACATTAAATATGTTTTTTGTGACCAACATTCCTCATTGATCGCCTTTCTTAAATAAATTTATCCACTATTTTACGTTTTACTTATGGTTCTTTGGGCGAACTTGGTGGCGGACCTCTTCAAGGAGGTCTCCAACTATGTGGGCCACTACCTCCTATCACAACTTACCAAAATTACCAGGTGCTTCCTTGGGCCTCTCAGGTCCCCTCCAGATCAAGGCACCCAAGCCTACTGGCACCGAGTTACACTTGATTATGGACTCCCCTATGGGATCCACTCAAGCTGTGCTGGTTCTCACTTACATGGTACTATATGTCACGCTCTACACCCTTGCCATGGGTCCCTTTTGCACAGGCACCGTTTTAGATGCCTTGTTTCCCATTCTCCTAATGGCTAGTTCCCTAGCAGTGTAGGTTTGCATCTCACATCATCTTGCTGGGAATGAGAGAGTTACAGACACTCTCCTAACACAACTGTTTTCTGCTTCATCAAATCCCTTTCAGGATACCAGATAATCAAGCCTTCTTTTTACTTGGCGGGAGGTTACTAAATCCTCCACTTCCCACTCTGGCACCCCATCCATGAGATAAGTCTCAGGAGTCTCTTTTAGGGCCCTCAAACAATGAAATTTACTCTCATGAAAAATAGAAAAGACTAAAATGAAGAGGGAAGATCTAACTGTTATGAAGCGTGTCCCAGCTTTCAACAATGTGGTAAGGGCCAAATTTAATTTGTCCCAGTTTTTTGCATGTCTGCTTGATAGGGATGTTTTATGCATCAAGCATCATGAGATACCATTCTTTGTACGCTGGACCCACTCATCTTTTACCTCAGCGTTCTCCTTATATGCTTGCATAGCTGCCTCCAAACTTGTATTCACCCCTGGTGTACTTTCTTGATAGACTTAGCAAAGTCCACCACCGCTCTAACTTTAGATCCACAGCTGGGCTCCATGTTGAAGGCGGTTTAAACCCATAATTGGCGAAAAATGGTAAATAACTGATATATGTATGTAAAATGTTGTTATAGCTAAATTGGGCCATATGAAGGTTAGAAACCTAATCTAATTGATCCATGACAGTGTAACTCCACAGAAACTGTTCAAAGCATTGGGTTCACTCTATTCAGTCTTCCCATCTGACTGAAGGTGATAGGCAGTTAAATGGCAGGGGTAAATCTGAAGAGTCTTACACAACTATTCCCAAAAGGCAAAGGAAATTGGGGTCCTCAATCACTGATAATTTCTTGAGGGACCCCATGAAGAGCAAACACATGAGTGACAAAAAGACTAGCCATTTCAGCTGTGGTTATTATAGTTCTGCAAGGAATAAAGTAAGCAAACTTTGAAAAACGGTTTACCACTACCATAATGGAATCATAACATCAGAAACAGGTAATTCCATAATGAAATCCACTGATAGGGAAGTCCAGGGCCCTTCAGCCTTTTGAACTGATACCAACAACCCCGCTAGTGGTTGTCAATTTGGTTTCATTTGATTGCAGATCAAGCACTCTTTACAATACCTACCCATCTGAGTGGGTAAGCCCTTCCAATTTTATTGCATCAAATTAACTTCAGTCTTTGCTTTTCCAGGATGACCAACGGTGATTCCGTCATTATGATACTAGATGAATTAGAGGCGAAGTGGTCCAGGAGGAACCCATAAGCGCCCCTGAAACCACAACATATCATACTTCACATGATAACCCCTGGTTAGATCCTCCTGATTCAGCACACTCTTAGCAAATAATATAATATATTTGGCCAAAAATGGCTGAGAAAGGACTACCTTTTTGAACATACTGTATTTCTCCAAATTTTCCAGAGGAGCGAGCACTGGCCTGTTGGCTAAGGGAGAGGGAAGTTGAGACACAATCCTACCAGGTGGAAATATCAACTGGGTATTATGAACCTCTACCTCCTTTGGATCAGGAGCTAATGCAGGATTGCGGCTCAAAGCATCTGCCAACCCATTCTCCTTGCCCTTAGTGAACTTATAAGAAAATGAAAAATTGGGCAATGGTCTTATGCCAATGGGTCTGCCATGGTGTTAAGTTATGAGGTGTGTGTAGTAAAACAAGACACAGTGATCTGTACATATGCAAATGGTTGGGTAGAGACATGCTAGTGGTGACTCCAATATGTCAGCGCCTCCACCACTGCTAGTAACTCCTTGTCATAAACGGCATAATTCAACTCAGGCAGAGACATCTTCCTAGAAAAATTTATCTTACCAGATTCTCTATTCCATCTTCACCCACTTGTAATAAGGTAGCCGCTATGGCGAAGTTGGAGGCATCAGTAGACACAATGAACTTCTTTTCAGGATTTACATGGCGAAGGACTGACTTGAACAACAGGGTGCACTTTACTGCTTGGAAAGCATCCTCCAAAACGGGGGACCATTGAAGCACTTTTGCACCACTTGCCTTATACAAGTGCACTGCCACCTCAGAAAAATTTGGTGTGAACTTCTTGAAAAACTTAAACGTCCCAAAAAATTCCTCAATTACTTGACTGAAGTTGGGGTGGGCCACTCACAAATCACCTTCTCCTTATCTGAAGTTATCATGTGTTCTTGTTCAAACATGATGTTGCCCAGAAAGGTGACCTGGGACTTGAAAAATTCACACTTGCTGATCTTCAACATAAGGCTGGCTGCCTTTAACCTCTCTACCACTTGCCAAAGATGTACTGCATGGGACTCATGATCAGGGGAAAACATCAGAATATCATCCATGTAGGCAACCGCACATACCGCAGCAGGTCCCCCAAAGTTGCATCAATGCGGCATTGAAAGATAGCAGGGGCATTCTTAAGCCTAAAGGGCATGACCCAAAACTGAAAAATTCCTTTTCTGGGATGGAAATCGGTTAACACTCCTGTCCCTTCTTAATACAGATCTGATTGAATGCATCTAGGCAATCCAGTTCGGAGAAGACTTTAGCCTTCTCCACATAGCATGCAATCTGTGAACCCAAAGGGATTGGATGGAGATCTGGTACAGTAACATTGTTTAGATTCCCATAATCTATGCAAGAGCGTAAAGTTCCATTGGCTTTCTCCACAAAGAGAAGTGGGGAGCATACTGGGGAGGTACGCTGATAAATTGTGCCTTTGGCTAACTGCTTCTTAACCCACACATCTAATGCTACTTCCTCCCATATAATCAAGGGATACATTGGGGAAAGTATATGCACCAGATTAACTGTGAGCTTAACTCGCAATCAAACTCTTTATGAGCAGGTAATTCATTGGCTGAAGCTGCATCAAAAGAAGATTCCAGACCCTCCAAACAAGAAGGTAAAGGTACCTCCAGTGAGGGATTCAACAATGGAGCGAGACTGAGGGTGTGGATATTAGGCCAGTGGGGCAAATCGCCCTGGAAGTTAGCCTCAGACAAAGGAACAAATAATGTATGACCATTCTTAAATGTTAGGGATAGGGTATTGTCTCTCAAGTTGGTTATGACGTCAAACTTTAGCCACCATTCCACGACCAAATTAATGGGGTATAAAAGGTTTTTGATTGCTTGGAAACAGTCCATCAAAATATACTTGCCCAATTGATAATCCAATAACCCTAGTACCTTCAGGGTAGGAATACCTTAATAAGCCCCTCCCATAACCATACCACCTAGCAAGTAATTAAGCTCAAGGTAGTCAGCTAGGTCTTGGTCAATGAAATTCTCAGAGGCTCCAGTATCCATCAAGATAGTAGTGCTAAAATTTACCTGAAGGGGATGAAAGGTTAGAAGTCAGAAAAAAATATCTCAAATGATCTTTATTCATAGCAGACAACGCCAACACTTCACCACCAAACTCTTCTTCAGGTTCTAACATGCCCCCAGGGTACATTTCTTCATCAAAGAATGGAGAGGGATATTTGGCCACTCTTACTACTGAAGCCACATATCCCACCATATCTTCAGCAACAGCATAAAAGTTCTTATATTGTAATTTAACTCCTTCTCCACTTACTGGGTTCCACGGATCATTGTGGTGGTTAAGCATGGGTTCTCTGGGTAATTTGATGCACAGGAATGGGGTCCATATATGAGCCATTAGAGAATAAATATGGTTCAGTTGTATATATGGCAACGCCATTATAAAACGCATTTTTGGTTGTGAACGACCCTATTCCTATTCCAGCAATGGGTTGTCCAACGTTATCCAAAGCCATCACCCCCAGGCCCACCATTGAGGAAACCGCCTGCACCAATTGAATGTGGTTTGATAAGAAAAACCCAGTTTGTTTGAATCAATTTTTTTATTTTTGGTGGAAAGTTGGGGAATCTCAACTCTTGGACTGCAAAGCATCTGTATCCACTGAGTATGATCAAGAAGAGTGGGTACTTTCCAGTTAAAGGTAGCAAAAATAATTCTGAGATGCTCCAACCTTCAGGAAAAAGAGTAAACAGTAGTGATCCCCACCGCAGCCATGGCCAACAGCTGGTGCACACCGTTTGCACTTTATGAAAGTCCCACATGGAAAAGTTCATGCATGTAAAGTAATGGGTTGGTCTACTAATGTAAGGAGAGTGTCTATAACTCTCCTGTTCCCAGCGTGATAGTGCATGGTGCACAGGGTCAAAACCAAAAAACTAGTCATTAAAAGGAAAATTACTAAAAACTTGCAGAGGTTGCTGGAGCGGTAATAACTTAAGATAAGGATAATTATCATGAGAGGGAAAACTCCAACTTGAATATTGCGGTGCTTATAGTGGGAGTATATAGGTGACACAGGTTGGAGGGAACCTGGGCAGCCCAACGGTGCACAGGCAGAGAGATTTGCAGATATTAAAATTAGATGGTTAGTGTTACATGAGACTTCCTTAAAGAGGTCTGTGCACAGGTTCATCCACAATAACATATATATAAAAAGGTGTACTAGCAAAGGGTTTTATTAGGAGGTAAGTTGACCAATAAGAGAGATTGGTATTAAGAAAAAAGAATTTTTAAGAAATTAGTAGAACAATTAATTGATGGAAGAAGGTCTAAGCTGAGGTGCACCAATAAGTGCATGCTTTCAATGGGAAGTAAACTATACTTGGTAATCGACTAAACTCAGACTATTGATTGTATTAGAGGCCAACCTAAGCTGGAATTTTTGAAAACTGAACAGATTCTTAGAACCAGTTCACTGAAAAAAGAAGTGAACCATTTCCATTAATTGCTAAGCTAGTTTGTTTTAATGCATCTGCTGTTAAACAGGGCTGAACTTTCCTTGCATCCATAGGACCAATCTGGGCATACCTTGCCTTAACCCAGCGTTGATCTAAGGTATGCTTGAGGTCAGGGAGGCCCGCCAACTTCACCTTCTTGGCCTCCTGACATGCTTTGTCCTTAACGTTTGCCCCCATTATGATGTCATCTTTAAGCCATGACAGTTGTAAACTCTATAATAATTGCTTTATTTAACTTATAGAAAAACAAAGGTGACCAACAGGATGTAATTTTTATAATTGGTGGTCTTCTAGCTGTAGTTTCAAAGGGAGTAATGACTATCCTCCACCACTATCTCTACCTGGCTTATAATTGTAAACATAAAAGCTCAGCTATACTTTTTCTGAAACATAGGTGCTATATGGCTTTTAAAGACTTAGAACTCCACCTAGCACAGAACTAATCAGAATTTTGTAACTATATAACACCCTTAGACAGAACAATTTCTTATAGATCATATACATCACGGTAAAGTATATTATTATTCCAGAAAAGTTTATAGCTAGTACTTTACACCAACTTTAAGCCCTAGTTACTCAATAGACTTTTCAATTACAGAGGGTACCTTTGGGATTTATTGTTAGAGCCTGTCTAGGAAATCTAAACTCAACTATTTATTAACACACCCATAATAAACACTGAATCACCTTCCTACTTGTTGTAAATGGTTTGACCAACCATCAGTTTATATCTACTTTTAATGTTATATTCCACTAATCTAAGATCAAGTATTTAACTCCGCCTTAGTAGAAGTTGGTCCCTTTATAATCTATCATTAAACAAATCCTTAAATCCCCACTGACATAATTCTTGTTCCTCTATATTATAGACCACCAGTTTTGTGGCTTCAATCCGTTAATCAGCTCCTAATTTTTATTCAGTACCTAGATGCTTTTTTGCCCATGTCAGCATGATATATTAGTAATAGGGTCCATTATAATTACTATGGCCAGCGACCTACAATTTGAGAACCTTCAGCAGAATTTTATTTACCTTGACATGTCAATCTTATGTATAAAGACCATCAATACTATTCACTCACTTTCTCAGCGTAATTAGAAGATTTTATCAGCAGTTTACCAATCTGAAGGCTGCCTAGTATTCACAAATTTCACTAATAGGAATTTGGTGCTGAGAGCACATCTAGAAGAGTTTTTCATTAGAATAAGGTCTTTTTGCCTTAATAGATAGTTTAGATCTATTAATAAGTTGGTAAATGAGCTTAGGAATCACCTACAGTACCAGACACTATGGGGGATTTATCTTTAAATTTATAAAGCCCTATTCCTGGTATATGAATTTTTAGTTATTATCCTTTTTTCCCAGAGTTATGTCTTCAAACAGTGTCTGGGGTTGTTGTTTATGTAAACCTAAGTATTGGAAATCAGTGCCTAAGCTCTAGTTTTAACACCATTGTCACATTAATATCGGTAAAACATCCAATTTTCTTACATATGTGCACCATCATGATCTGTACAACAGATAATATATAGTATGTATAGTGAAACATGGCACATATTAAATGCTTAGACTATATTGCTAAAAATTATAGAACGCCTACCCTTATACACTACAGAAACAATATCTACAAAGCATTCCATCTTAGCTAGTTTTAATTTACTTATGCTGTCATTTAAGTGGAACAACAATTATCAATTCTGATCATAAGTAAAAAATTTTGTAACTAGCCACCATGTTTATATACTAAACAAGAGCCTATTACACATAAAACAAAGAAGTACCTTTATGATTAGGTATTTTGAATGTCATGCTGAAATTAGTAATAAGCGCATATTGTCAGCTCCCATCCTCTTTAAACAGATCAAACTGAGACAATAATCATTATCCAATAAGACGGTATCAAATATCTAAGACAGCTTAACATTAAACTGATTAGATATAACTAACAACTATTAGGTGAAATTTATAACCAAACTACCGATTTAACCAGAAGATACTAATATGCCTTAGCTGACTGCCTTTTCCAAAACCATTTTTTGTTTAAATACTACATAAGTAGCAACACACATTACCAACATAAAATGTATTTACCATAAGATATCTATAAAATGTTACAATGTCCTACACAAACACTCCATCAAAGAGGTTAACAGTATCATCAAAAGAGTTTATATGTCACAGAAAACCAAAATTCTATGTGAATTTAATATATATCCATCCATAATTTTGTACATAGAATAGCAGCCACTTTAGCTAAAGGTGTCACAGACTGGAAAAACCCCAATTCTGACTGCCATATATTTAAATATTTTTTTGGTGCACTGACAAGCAATCAAAATGGCCAACCAAGTTGGGAGAGGTACTCACGGCACCTGAAAAGCCCACAATCACCTACTACTCGTTGATTATGTAAAGTCCTCTGAGGGAGTTGGACCAAACCAACCCACTTGAAAAAGATTCCTGGCAGAGTAAAAGACCAATAGGTAAGCGAGGTATACCAACCCTGAAACAACCTTTATTTTTCTTTTAGACATAAAATGGCCCTGCCATCCATAATTCGTCCGGGGAGCCACCACCAATGCTCCCTCAGGTAGGAAATTCTAGGGGAAATAGAGAATTCTGAAGTGAACTTCAGAATAGGCAGGCACGCCTTATAAAGGCTGCCCCTCAGGGACCTCATCAAAGTCATTGATTAGGCTTGCACAAGCCTAATCTACAACTCAGGCAAGGCACAACCCAGCGCCTGAAATGACTGAACCAAAAACATTTTAAAAGCAATCCAACTAAGATTCAGAAAATTTGAATCTGAGTCAGAATGCAATTATTGAGGCAGACTTGATCTTTACATCATCCCCACCTAGAGGAAGGACTTTACCCAAAGAGAGGCCCCACAGTGGAAGGCTGCCACAACAAGGGCTTCCTGGAGCGAGTTACCTCAAGCCCCATGAAAATTAGCCCAGATGCACTACAGGCCCCTCAGGGAAACACAAATGGCAAGAGCAAATCAGAATTGGGCTTCTGAAATCAGCCCATCCATCCCAAGGATGCACACCCAGCACTTGGCTGCATTGCACCCCCTACTGGGCTCCTGTTGGCGATGGTCTTCCAATCCTGACCAGGAAGGCGCTTTCCCCAACAGAAGCATAAGAGGGGTGCGTGGTACAGCACAGCTGGATGTCTAACACCTTTCAAGGTGGACATTCACAGGTAATGGAGCCCTGCTGGGACAGGTCCCCTTGGTGCCACTGAATCCCTGGTGAGCGGGAGGCCCCACCAGGAAAATTAATTGATGGTCACTTCAAGTTCAGGGTTGGCCACAGTCACTGGCTCCCACCTGTGCTGATACCCTGACAACTGGGACCAAGTGACCACTGAGGTTGGCCAAACTGTGAATCAGAGGCGTACATTGCACATTGACTTCAGAATAATCTCACAGACTTGAAAAACCCCAGTACCAACAGCTGTATATTTCTATATTCTTTTGGTTCACTGACAAGCAACCAAAACGGCCAATTAAGTTGGGAGAGGTACTCACGGCACCTTACAAGCCCAACAATCACCTACTACTGGTTGGTTATGAAAAGTCCTCTGGGGGAGTTGGACTGACCCAACCCACTCAAAATAGCTCCCTGGCAGGGTAAAAGACCAACAGGTAAGCGAGGTATGCCAACATAGAAAAAACCTTTATTTTTATTCTGGACATATAAAGACCCTGCCATCCATAGCTCATCTGGGGAGCCACTGCCAATTATTTTCAGGTAGGGAATGCTAGGGGAAATAGAGGATTCTGAAGTGAACTTTGGAATGGGCAGGCACGCCTTATAAAGGCCGCCCCTCAGGAGCCTAACCTGAGTCTTTGATTAGGCTCACACAAACCTAATCTACAACTCAGGAGAGGCACAACCCAGAGCCCAAAACGACCAAAACAAAAACATTTTAAAAGAAATCTGACTCAGATTCAGAAAAATCTGAATCTGAGTCAGAATGCAACGATTGAGATGAACTCAATCAATACAAAAGGTACTTCTAAACTAACTTAAACTACAAAGCTTGAATGCAGAGACATATCCTATCACATAAGAGATTTTTAAAAACAAAATAATGTAACTGTTTGAACTTTAGGTGACACTAATATAATTTTTTAAACCCCAAGACTTATCAGTTATAATATATCTTTACAAAACCCCTTTTTTATGCAAAAAGAAAACCAATTCCCAGCAGACTATATTAGATTTTAGCCTCTGTAAATTTTTTGACCCAGATCATCCTATAAAAGCCTCAGCTACACCAATACACCCATTTATTAGCTGTAAATAGTGTTATTCAACTGGTATATATATGTATATTTCATCTAGCCTTGAGTAATGTCTTAAAATGAGCAAAAGGAATTGCAGAATGACTAGAGATCCATAATCCTTTTTGAGTCATACATCTAGATAGACACAAAGGTGGATCATATGAGTTATATAGAATTTTATAGTTAATATCCAGATTTATAGTGATGGTAGGTTTATGATTAGTATGTATCCCAAACATAGTTTTAGATAACAGAAGCATTAAGGTTTATAATTAAAACTATATAGATCATTAATCTGACAAAAAAGATTCATTTTATAGCATAGATTTCACTTCAAAGTAAACTGTTTGAAATGAAATTACAGACTAATATAAAAGGCAAAACAAATTAGTGGTGCCAGTAATTATTAAAAGATAGGTATCAATTAATACAGTGAGACTTAAGTTTCAGTTTTTCACTGTGTTCAAAAGTTTATAGATGCTTTGGATAAAAAGACAATCGCTATAGCATGGGATTAATGTCATTTTGCCTGTTCAATATAGCCTGAATTGGCTAAGCAGAGCTTGTATGAGTTTAAGCTGGCAGACTTGTGGTAGATGATGCATAATTAAGCTCTTATGTGATTTACAAGAGCATATATATATTAACTGTTGATTTAATTACAATTTTATCAACCTTAACTTATTAAACTCTTCTGAAACATTGATAAAACTCCTAGATTGATGTGACAGGATTCTATAAGCTTATAATTAATAGTTTAACAGATTTCAAAATCCATCAAAACATATACTTAGCCATCATCTTACTACATGCCCTCTTTAAGAAAAATATTGATTAATATAATTGTCAAAAAATTTCTTTTTATTTAACTGAGGCAAGCTGACCAGGGGATGGACATTACCAAAACTCAAAGAGCAAACAAATAAATCCTCACTTTAAACAAACGATCTGCCCAAAATAAGTGAATGACACACAAAACGCAATCACAGCCAGACAGATAGGTCAGTGATAACCGCTTATCCCATCATGGCAGAAGAGGAGGGGGGATCATGGGGCTCATCCTTGGCATCATCTTTACCCCAAAGCAGGGCATGGGCTATGGTGGAGAGCAGGGATGTCAGGGCGTCAGCAGGGTGCAGAGCAAAATCTCCAATGATTGGGGTGGCAGGAAGACAGCAGTTGACTATGAGAGAGACAATGTAATTGATCAGAGCTGTTTCAGATACATTCATGCATCAGGAGCTTTACAAATATGGCGATATTAGTGCAGGTAATCTTGTCTTTGGGATTCTGAGCTACCACTTCCACATGCTGGATGGCGTCATTGGCAGTTTTGTAAGATTTGATCAACATATTCTTTTGGAGCTTATTGGCGGTGGAGGGGATAATGGGAGGAGGGATTCCTCCTGTGAGCATCACCACTGATTGGTGACAGCTTTGCAGAGAGGAAAACAATCTGGCTTAGCCGTTGCTTCAACAGCCAGCTTGTGGTCACTGTGGAACATTTTAATGTTTTTCTAGGGGGCAAATAAATGAGGGGGTATCTTAGTGTCATGGTCAGCATACACAACTTAAACGAGTTGGATAGTGGCTTCTTCAATGTTATTACCAGACTCATCAATTTTATCCAATAGATCCCAAGGATTTGGTTGAATTAAATTGGGGAATCAGCATATGCCTGAGGTTTAGTTGGTTCATTGGAGAACTTATGGGAGCAAACTGGGGTCCAATCCAGTGCTTTATTGGAGGGAGCATTTGTGGCACTGGGGAGAGGAGGAGGCTGATTGGTGGCTTCAGGCGCGGTTGCAGCGGGCTTTGGGGGAGGGGAATGTAGGACTGTACCCTTAATGAAACTGGCGTGGGGTGGGCGGTGGATTGGAAGCTGAATGGTCACAAATTTTACTTAGGCCTGAAAGCTCTTGTTCATTAAGAAATATAGACTGTGTTTTTATACAATATAAGTATAATTTCTTACATGAATAGTGGTTATGGTTTTATTCAAAGATATACCATAATTCATAAACTATATTGATTGGATTTATCTAATTATAATTCAATAAATCTAAATAAGTATATCAATGATGCAACAAAATATAAATATAGTACATGAAAAATAAATTTCTTTTGCCTACACAGAAAGTTTGATAGATGTGTGTTAATAATAAGAATTTTGTTTCAAATCTTCTGTAGATTAAGGTTGCAGCTTCCAGCTCATATAAGTTATTTTTTGATTCTTAGATATTAGCTATTAGTTAAGAAAAGCTCTGGTGCAAGCCACAAAATTTTTTAGGCTATAGTTATAAGATTTATAGTATAATAATTTATGTTATTTATGGAAGATTTTAGGAATAATTGATTTTATGCATACAGTAGAAAGTAGTGAAGAGTAGATAAACACATGTTAAGTGAGGAAAGTAAAAATTCTAGCTTGTGAAAACTAACAAATTATATTATAAGATTAAGTGAAGATTTAGCCATGTATTATAATTTCATGTTTATGCCTCAAAGCCCTTAGTATCAATAATTTGTATATTATATAGATTATCAAATGAATAATCAAGCTAATATTATAGCATATATATATCATATGAGAAAAACAACTTAATTTAATTCTGGTAGATTCAAAGTTTAATTATTATAAAGCTTTTTAATTATATATTAAGGAAAGTATGAGCTATGATTTGTTTTGCTAATCAAAAGCCCATTTCTGAAGAGACTTTATATTTAGTACCTTTATTTTTTATTTCTAAAGCATTTAATTTAGGAAAAAAAGCATATAATTACTAGTGCTTTACCATTATCAATAACAAGAATTTAATTGTTATTAAAACGTTTATAATTAACAAACTGTAAACATATATATAAAAATTGCTTTATAGCAAAAGCTTAAATTCATCTTATAATGTTAGAATGAGGCATCAATTTGGTATATCTGCATAAGGTTTTTTAGACTTTAAAGTGAATTAATATTTTTTTCTTATAAAATTTTTTATTGGATGTATCAAGAGTAAGTAAGGACTCTAATCTGGCCTTATAAATGACTTATGTTTTTTCAATTAAGGGGTAATGATAAGAGAATGTTTAAGAAAGGTCTCTTATATGATGATAAAAAAGTATTTAGGCATTCTAATTATTACAAGTACATTTAGTTAAAAAAGTAACATATACTCTAACGTAGACTTCAGTATAGACTTTCTCTAATATGGCTAGTGGGAACATAATATCCTAAGGGTTTCTATCATAAGTATTAGATAAGATGAACACCATAATATACTTAGAGAATAATAAGCATAAAATCACTACTTATTATATATCTTTTTATATTATCAATATTTTTGAAGATAATTAAAATCATGTGCATCCTAAATAGCTCAAATTTGGAGTTGTTCCACCTTCTACCCCATTCTGCTGATGCCCCTGACTCCCATTATGTCCACTCTTACATGTTCTCTCAAAGCTTCTCAAAACAAGGATCTTCCCAACCTCCCTTCCCAATTGTCAAGAATGTCTGTAAATCCATCATTCCCAGCAAGGTGGTGCTATATGCAAAGCCACACCACAAGGGAATTAGTCACTAGTGAGAGTTAGAACAAGGCACCTCAGAAGGTGTTGGAGCACAGGGGGACCTAGGAACAGAGTGTAAGATATGGAATATATAATTAAATAAATAATAAATGACAGAAATTAAAGTGACCCCATAAGTAGTCCAAATCCAAGTGAAGATCAGTGTTGGGGTGCCTGGGCGCCTCAATCTGGAGGGGACCAGGATGGCTAGTTGTGCACCAGAATTTATCATTAATTTAGATAAAATAAAATTTCCTATATTGTTGGAGACCTCCTTGAGGAGATCCATGCACAGGTTCACCCAAGGGTCCATTCAAAAAAACGTAAAACTAATGGGGGTTTTAAAAACTAGGTCAACCAACAAGGAAGGTTGGTCTTAAGGAATCAATATTAAACATTGGGGGAATAATCATCAATCTGTAGGAGTGTATTAAGCCTAAACAAACTAATAAGCGCACACTACCATCAGCTATGTTACTGTAGTTTGAGTAAATCCAAAATTGGGTTATTGAATGTAGCTGAATTCTTACAGATTAAGTATATTATAAATCAAATGGGTTTCTGAAAACCTTTTCTCCAAGCAACTATAACAAACTATCTTCATTTATAGCAAAGCTGAGTGCATTTTAATGCCCTCCGGTAATGCTGGACTGACCATCAGATGCACCCAAGGACCATCTTGGTCATATCTTACCTTTACCCAGTGTTGGTCCAAGGTATGCTTCAGGTCAGGGAGGCCTTCCAATTTTACTCTTTTTGCCTCCTCACACCCAGCATTTTCTCTACAGTCAATGCCCTCAATTGTGTCATGTAACAATGACAACAATCCAATATGACCGCTTAGGCTTGCTGCCATGGTGCCATGTTAAGATTATTTTTATTTCTCAGCTTCATCTAATACCTACAAGTAAAAATGCATGGCCACCCCCCCTTGGGTGAGCCCCACTAAAACTAAAAATGTTTAGTTCTGAAGATGATAATCAATAGCAATCCTTCCATATATACTAATTAAAATAAGATGAAAAAAACCTGTCGCAATAATTGTATATAAATATGCTTATTAATTTGAGTGGTTCCATATGTTCCAAAGCTAAAAGTAAAAGCATCTTACACATATAGTGTTGCTATAAAAAATATTCATACACCTTATACAATGACAATGTTTTTTAATTTTCTGTAGATTAGATTTACACTTTATGTCTTCTATAAAATGACTTAATGTTTTGGGTAGTTCTGTATACAGCCATTTAAAGATTACAGAATGACAAAATTTATGTACTTTTAAACTAAAATCATTGAGTGTTATTTGAAGCTTTATTAGGATTATAAAGTGTTAAGGCCTTAGATATAATCAATAAATTAAACTTTATGTGGGAGTTGGTATATGACAAGATATTCTACTTCAGGTATTTTTTAATTTCTAAATCTTCTGATAAGATGAAGTAATTAGACTGATATAAAAACATAAAATATAATAAATACATAGAGAAAATTGTTGACCATATAAGCAAAACCAATAGAAAAGCTGATATGTTTATTTTATTATCATTATATAATGATTTAATAACATTTCTTAGAGCATTTGATTAACAATGAAGAAAAACCTAATGTTGATACATATTAGTGATTTATCTTCTATAGAAGTCTTGAGACACCACCTTTATATTAATTGAAGGCAAAATTTAACTTTGATAGATTGCATTTTAGATTACACTCTAACAGGTAAGCTACCTAACAAAAAACTAAGAAATTGTTTTATAGAAATTAGATAAAGTAGAACTACATTTGATTCCAGTTAAAGTGATTCACCATAAATTGTCATATTTTATTGTATAAATGTTACCTTATTTGATATTTCTTTGTAATTGATAAAAATATAAAAAGACACCTTTTTAAATCTGTTTATTTAGTTAATTATGATAAACTGCCATATCTCTTTTAAAATAATATGCAAAAAGAAATATGTTATAATGTGAAAAACTTATAACTTAAAAAAGTCTATAGTATATGCATGTAAAGATTAAAGGCACCTTTTTTGAGAAGGATCAGGCCATGAGTTAATGTAATGACTTTATTATATATAAATTATCTAAAGGGTGAGAAAAACTATCTTATAGGAATACCCTTATAAATCTTAAGAGTAAAACAACTACCTGGACTTTTATTCAACTATGCAATTTAAATTCTATGTTTATTTACATATTCAAATTTAAGCTTAATTCTAGAATAAAAAGAATGGTTCTCACTACAGGTAACTTTAAATTTAAAAATTAAATAAGGAAACGAAATTATAAACAGCACCAAGAAATTTTATAATTAAGATATTGCAATAAATTAATAAAATTTTTGTAGTAAAAACCAAGAAGTTGTTTATATTAAAGGCGCTAACAAGTTGTTATATATTGTTAAATATCTAAATATTCACTAAGATGAAAAAGTTTGAAGAGAAGACTACTACAAAAGATTCTTTCTATAACTTTGGTTTATAGTTATAATTCAAAACCCATCAATAATAACACTTTATGTTTTTGTATATGGTTATATAATAGGCATACACCTTAGAGCATGAATAAAAACTTTTTCAGGTGATTGTTATTTATTGGCTATGACCAAAAATGCAACAATTCAATTAAGCAACATGCTTTATGAAGAAAGAAACAAATTACAGGACAATTCTTTGGATAAAAATTTAGAATAATATAAACTATTGATGTAACCTGTGTAGTAAAGGAATAACATGTAATTAAACTTGCCTTGTGAGGATAATAAAAAGAATCAAATCTAGTGATAGTATCTCTTTCTAATAAGTGCTACATATCTTTCTTAAGAGATACTATATCCAACCAACATATTATAAGTAACAAGTAAAACTCTAATTTATAAAGTTAGAGTCTCTAATTTACTTTTCATATAAAGTGGTCCATCATGTGGGAGGATACCAGATTAACTAATGAGGAAAATACAGAAAAGTAAAATATATGAGAAAAATGATAAATTCCTATAAACCTCCATGTGCAGCATTCTTATAAGCTAGGATCTTCATGGACTGCCTTGCTGTTTTCTATCTCAGTTTGGGGCATCGTTGAAAAATGCCAAAGCAGTCATAAATAGTCCCCTAAGCTAAGTACATACCAGGATAAAACTGGGGAAGTAATGGCCATAGAGTACATACTCTACACTAGGCAACCTTCCATTAGTAAATATATATGTATTATTCTTCCTAATCTAGACATTATCTATTTTAGGGTCTTCCAGACTTTATTAGCCAGCTTCTTATTGCTAATTCATTATTAGTTTAATTAAAAATTATGGCGCCTTAGTAATACTATTCATCATTAGGAAAGTTGTAATTTGGCGTAAAATTAGACCAGCAAGATAGGGCAGCTACTTTTGTATTTAAATGAGGGAGTATTTATAGCTTTGTAGGGATATGCCCTTGATGAGAGTACCAAATCTCCTTATGTACAAGGTCCTTTTGAATTCTAAAGGAAATAATATGTCTGGCTCATGACAGATTGATATCTTTGGTACTCTTTGTGATAAAGTTTCGTTTATTTGTACCCTTTGTACCTCCAGAGATAATTGCAGAGATAACATGTTTGGAAGGTGTTAATTTTCAATTGATCATCACTAGCCTCATCTGAAGGTTAAATTTATCTGAACTTAATTTAAATCTGTCTTTCCCAACAATAAAAATAAATTTTGTGTCAATACTGTAAGTCCTGGGGAGCACCCCCTGCATCTCAACTGGGCAGAACATCCCTTCAGAACCAAAAAGGAGCCAGAAAGCCTGCTTACCCCCTCACTAACCAGGGTGATCTAGCATATGTTGTTAATGAAAAGTAGGTTACAGCTTACCTCCTGAAGGTTGTTTATTTATCCCCATTTTTCATCACCAAGAAGTGGCGGATAATATTGGGAAGTGGGTGTTGGGAGGTGGTGTTGGCCAAAAGCAAGGTTGAAGCTCCCCACTGTAATAAATGGTATTAAGCTGTTTTTTGCATTTTGATTTGGGTTCAGATTTTCTGAATCCAAATCGATTCATTTAGTAAGATTTTTGGTGTTTTTCAGGTTCAGGTGCTGGGTTGTGCCTCACCTGCTTTTTTGATTAGGTTTTTACAAGCCTAATCAATGGTTTGGGTGAGGCCCCAGAAGGGCGACCTTTAAGGTTGAGCCCACGCAATTCCAAACTTCATTCAGAATTTTCTCTCTCTTTCTCTCTGGTGGCCTTAAGGGCCGCCCTTACCTTACCTTACCTGATGATCCGCGCACAACAAGTTTTTGTCACATCAACAAAAACTTGGGTTTTTGGGGTTTGACCTCCCTCAAATATCATGTCTTTTCCTTGGTGTTTGCAGCATCAGATTATCAGGATCCTGTTTGTCAGCGACTTTTTATTCAATAATAAATTAAATAAGGTTAATTCTGGGGTTTGCAACCTCGCTTACCTATTTCATCTTTTTCTCACTTTGAATTTCCCTAATTCTGAGGTTTACTACCTTGAGAGTCCAGCTCATGCTGGACATTCGGTGTGAAAAGCATCAAACCTAAAATAAGATGGTGATCGTAAACTGAGATGTTTCTGACTGTTACACCCACCTTGCCAGAAGGTATTATCACATAGTTTATGTCCCAATAAAAGAGTAAGTCAAAATTGATTTTATTTATATTATCGAATCAAACTCAGACTCAATGTTGCCCTCCTACCTTTATCACTACTGCCAGTGAAGGCTAATCCACTCCAATAGGTTTGAGCAAGCAAACCCATTTGATTTTAATTGAGACTGCCCTTACCTGCTTTAGCTTTGGGCGCGCCTTGTTAGACATTGCACAAATTACCACCAGCTTACAAGATGGTATCACACCACAAAAAGATTGGTAAAATAATTTGCTGATCTATCCAGTCAGGTCAGATCTGATTTAACATTGGTAGCTGATTAGTGTGTCAATCTTCCATTGCTCAATTGCAAAGATATTCCCCAGGCGTTAATGCCTTATCCCTATTTACCACATATTGATATTATAAGACAGCAGTCCCCAACAAGTCCTGCTGTAACTATATCTTCTTTATTTCCTTCTCTAAGCTTTATACTTATAAAATCCTCTGATATTCCAATTTTATAAAAATTAAGTAATACGCAATACCAATTTAAAGTTGTGTGTCAATTTTAGGATTACCTGGCAGGGTTTGGTTTCCCTTATTTGCGTTGCTTCCACTTCATGATGGATTTACCAGATATATGCTGACTGTTGCTCTGGGTAGTAATTTGCTCTGAGCGTCAGCGCAGTCTAATTTATATTAGCAAGCTCCATGACATAATGAAGTGACTCCAATTCTTGTTCTTCTACACCCTCCTTTACATGTGGGGTAATGCGGCAGTTTTATTAAATGAGAATAATTCCACCCCTAGTTAGTGGAGTGGTTTTTGGAAAGTTACCCCATTCTTTAGATCAAAGATTCTATTTCTGGCTAAGGAGTATCTTCTAACACAGATAGCTTTGGCTCATACCCCCATTCCAAGAGTAAAAGCGTTCATCTCATCTTTCTCTTCACAACATGTCTATCATAAATGGCTCAATTGTGGGTGTGATATTTGTTCCTGCTTCCACTTCTTTCCATCCCAGGCCTTAATTTATGTGTTCAGGTGAAGTAACCCTTTCTGCTGAGTCTACCGCCGCTGTTGGACAAATGAATTTAAATCCATTGGTTCTTCTGTTGTCTGCAGCACAACAGGCATAAGTTGATGGCATCTATATAGCCAGAGCTTTAGTTCCTTTTCTTCTGGCTAGTCAATTTGGATATTCCAATGGTTACCCCCTCCCCGCCAGTTATGTCCCAAGAAGTTGCAAATAGACTATAACATGCTTACTTTTCGTTGTTTGTTAAGTTTCAATTGGGATCCCATAAGGTGTCTGTTGAGGCTCACTTGGATACAGAAGCAACTGCGAATTTCATTAACTTGAAAATTGCTCAAGACCTGGATCTAGACCTTGATGTAAGACTTTCTGTGTTGAGCACTTTGTCATAATCTATGATGTGTTATGTGGTGAGAAATCCTGTGCCATCCTTGGTTCATCAGTTTAGCTCTATGATTAGTTTACCACGGTGCCAGATTTATTATTCACAGTCATTCTGAGGGTAGGTTGGTGGCGCCATCAACAGGTGATTATTAACCTAGCCAAAACCATTTTCCTTTGAGAACACCCACTAATGTGGCGAGTTCCCACTCATTGTTGCCTTCTCTCCTTCCGGGCTTGCGGGTTCCATAATGGCAACTCCCTCCCCCACTGATTTACCCCCATATGTCCCTTATGGGTTGTTGCAGTATAAAGACATATTATGGATAAGCTAATCGCCTTCTCTCTCACTCTGAGTACAATTTGGCCTTCCATCTAACAGTGGATCTAGTAAACATTAACTGACCTCTGTATCCCTGTACAGAACAAGAAGATAAGGTTCTGGAGGTGTGGTTAGATGACATGCTCCAAAAGGGATGAATATTTTGGAAATCCTCTCCCATTTCTTCCGCCAAAATATCTGCAAAAAAGGCTGATGGAACTTGTGCCCATGCATGGACTATGGTCATTTGAATAACACAACGGCGCATGATCCCTACCCCTTAACCTTGAGAAAACCATTAGACAGGAGATCTTAAAGTCCAAGGTGTTCTCCAAGTTGGACCTTATGAACGATTTTAATCAGTTCTGGGTAGCAGAAGGTCAGAAGTAAGTTATGGCCATTTGGTATCAGAAGGGGCATTTTCAAGTTCCATTTAATGCTCTTCAGTTTATAGAAAGTGCCTTCCACGTTCCAGCACATGATTGACGATGTCCTACGTGACATATGCTTTACCTGCGCAGTAGCATATATAAATGATATCTTGGTGCATTCCTCCCTCCTGAACAGTATGTAAAGGACCTGGAGGCGGTAGTTACTGTACTGCAGCAAGTAGATTTTTATGTGAAGCCTTAAAAAGTGTGAGTTTTTAAGGGAGGAGGTTACCTTCCTAAGTAAACTGGTCCTTAAGAACGGGAACGCCATTCCCCTAGTAAACTTGAGGCCATCCTTGCATGGCACACGCCTACCACCCAGAAACAGTGGTGGAGTTTCCTGGACACCAACATCTTCTTGAAGAAATTCTCTCCCGCGCTTTTATGACGGTAGCTCAGCTTCATCCACTGACAGAAAAGAATGTTTCTTTCAGATGGACGGAGGTTTGCCAGCACACTTTTGAAGCTATCAAGGAATTGCTTTTGGCGCCCCCTATTATCAAGCTTGCCAATCCATAACAGCCTTTTATAGTGATATGTGATGCCTCTGAGGCTGCAATAGGGGATTTTTCTTCAGAATTACGATGAGTTGGAGCACTCTGTTGTCTACTTCTTGCGGAAGTTCTCCTCTTTGGAGCAGTCATGGGCCATCTATAACAAGGAGCTTGCTGCTGTGGCCTGATCAAACACTCATTGATGGTACCTACTATGGAGCAGATCATGAAGTGGTTGTTCAGACAGACCACCAGGCTCTTATGTGCATCATTAATCTGCAAAAACTGGAGCATTATAAGGCCTGGACATACTGCAACTTATGCAGCTTCAACTTTAAGTAAAAGGTTGTGAAGGGTGCGCTGAACAAACTCCCTTATCTATTGAGCCAAAATTCTATAAGTCTTATGGAAAAAGGAGCACAAGGGTTGTCCACAGTGATTCCTTCTGCCCAGATTCTAGCCATGGCTCCTCCAAAAATTTCTGGGGCTGAATGGGCTCTGAACGCGCCATTTCTTTTGCAGGTATTGGATGGACAGACTACCTGCTTGGAGGGACTGGAGCTGTTTGATCAGTAGGTACTGACAGGATATAAGATGATTCATTATTCACTCAAGGAGGGGATGATTTTGTTCAAGAGTAGGGTGTGGTTCCTCTTCAACTTATCAGAGAAGTATTTCCACACACCATGACCCCCATTTGTGGGTCACCCAGGAACAAGAAGTTCCTTGATTTGGTAAATTGGACGTTTAACTGGCTAGGTACCTCTAAGGATATAACAGCTTAAATCACCAATTGTGTGATGTGCGCGCAGGCTAAATTCAATATATCAGGCAAGAATGGTCTTCTCCATCTTCTTCAGAAGGCAGAGGGCCTGCTAACCTCAGTATCAATTGAATTTATTGTTGAGATTCCTAGTTCCAATGGGTTTGGCGTGATTATGGTGGTAATGGACCATTTTATAAAATTATTTTTGTTCATTTCTTGAATGTCTGCTATCACCTCAGAATAAATTGCCAGGGCTTTTGTTCAACATGTCTTTTCCATGTTCAGACTTCCTCAGGAGGTAAAAAGTGATAAGGGCCTTAGTTTACCACCTACTTTTGGACCTCATTTTTGGCTATCCTGAAAATCAAATTGTTTAATTGATATCACACAGTCTGACAGACGGAGAGGGTCAACAAGATCCGTGAGCTGTATCTCCAATTCTTTGCATCTGCCACTCAAGGACACCAAGGTCGCAGCCATTCCCAACATGAAGTTTGTATACAAAAATGCCACCCACTAGTCAACTGTCTTTTACCCTATGAAGCCACCCTGCGGTATAACCCCTCATTCCTTATTGACCCTGCCTTCTTTCAGAATTACCTACCACTGAGGAGAAAATGCAAAAGATCTGATTATGCAATGCTTTGTGTAGGAACACCTGACTAAGACAATTGGTATTTCAGACAGGTTGCAGGTTGCAAACACCTTCTTGCCCATTAGATCAAGGTGTGTTCCTTGATTGTGCTGGATACATGACACCTGCATATGAATGTTCCAACTCATAAGTTTTCAAGTTAGCACTTGGGCCCTCACTTGGTGGAAGAAAATTTGGTAATTGTGCCTTCCAATTAAACCTTCTTGATAACTGAAAGCAGCATCCTGTCTTCCACGCTTCCCAGTTTTCCCCTTAAAAGGGCAAAGTCCTAGTCATGACTGAGAAAATCCTGATGTTGAATCAGAAAAAAAAACAAAGTTGACAAAATTTTGGCATCACAAAATCCTGCCATTTGGTGTAGTATTTGGTCGCTTGGAAAGGTTTTTTTACTCTAAAATTATTAGGAAAATGCGAACAATTGTGTTTATTGCTGTGAGTTTTTGAGGCCTTCCACGCTGCACACCCTGGAGCTTCTCATCCTCCCTCAGAAGGTTGCCTCCCTCTAGTACTAAAAAACAGGTTGCCTCCCTTCTAGTCATAAATTGCCTAAGATGCTCAAAAACTTGTGCTCACCTAGGTTCATGGTGGTGCTCCACTTGTTCTAAAAAGTGAAGGGTGATGTAAGACTTGAGAGAGAATCCCCTGCATCTCAACAGGGTAGAACATCCATTTAGAACTAAAAAGGAGTTAGAAAGCCTGCTCACCCCTCACCAATAAGGTTGATCTAGCCCATGTTGGTGATGAGAGGTGGGTGACAGCTTACCCCCTGAGAGTTGTTTTTACCCCTTCTTCTCATCACCAAGGAATTGGTAGATAAGATCAGGGGACTGTGTCAGGAAGTAGTGGCTGCCAAAAGCTATCTCTAACTGTAAGACTGCGAATCTCCACCTTGCCAGAAGGTATTTCCACCTAGTTTAGATCTTAATATTAAAAAAGACAATATCAATTTTTATTGAATTTTTTGAATAAATTTTAGACTCAAAATTGCCCCTCTGACCTTTCTCCCTATCACCAATAAAAGAAAATCCATCTCAACAGGTTTGGGTGAGCCAAACTCATTTGATTAAAATGGGACTTCCCCTACCTGCCCTAGTCCTGGGTGTCTCTGTCAGAACTCACACAAATTGTTGCTTTCTTGTGAGAGGTTTTAAACCCCAAAATTATTGGTTAAAAATTTGATACTGATCTGGCTGGTTAGGTCAAATCAAATCAACATTGATAGCTGATTATTGTGTAAATCCGCCATTTATCAAATGGTAAGATATTCTTAAGATTAAATGCTTTATACCTATTACCAACGTAGTGAGCTTATGAGGCAGCAGTCCTTAACAGATCCTGCTGTCACTACTTTTTCTTTATTTACTCCCTTAAGTCTTATATAAATAGAACCCTCAGATTTCCCATTCTAATTAAAATTAAATAATTTGCAATACCAATTTCTAGTTATGTGTTCCAACTTAAAAATTTCTGGAAGGTGTTAGTATTCTCCTAACTATGTTACTTAAATCTTTGTGGATGATGTATCAGAGGTATTTTAACTGTTGTTTTGGGTAGTAATTCACCCTGAGTGTCAGTGCAGTCTTATTTATTTAGCAAGCTCCATGACAAAGACCTAGGAGATTTTAGTAGCCCTGTTATTCAATAAGTTTTCATGAATCAATAATTCAATAATTAATAGCATTAGTTTTCTGGCCCAAAGTGGTCATGCTTTGGCCATTTATAATAAATAAATATCTTTTTGTACACAGAATACCGCAAGCATTGTACTGCAGGGCATTCTGGGATTGCACTAGTGAAACCCTCAAAAGGGAAGCCTTAAGGTATAGAATCATATATATTTAAAATAAAGTTTAAAATAGTTGATCTTGAAGCTGCAATTTTCAATTTATTCACAGTTTCACAATATATTGAATGATATGACGTTTTCTTAGATTTAAATTAGTAGTTAAAATAATACAAAAAAGGTACAAAAGTTTATAGCTAAGTGTTTGTAGATTTAATCAACACCTAAATTATTATATAATAACTAGCCATTAGCTAAAGCTTTGCTTGAAAATAAATTACATGCCATAATCTAACTTATAACATACAATATGTTTAAAAAAACTAGAATGACTTTGATTAAGATACTAGAAAAAGGTTTATGTTTACTCCAATGAATTTATAAAAACATCCTGAATACTATAGCCTATATTAAGTTGAAAATACTTATCTCACACAAAGGCTTTTTTACCTAAAATCCCTTAGTTATTAACGTTGAAAAAAGTAAACTATAAGTATTTAAAACATATGTATACTTTTTATAGTGATAGCTCTCATGCATAAAAACATTTTTTACCTTTACCTAATATAATTTCATTCATATCTAAATATTTATGCTTATATAATCAAGGATCTAATTCACATATCTTTTTGCTAGCCCATCAATTATTTTTATTTAACCGAGGCAAGCTGACCAGGGGACAGGCATTACCGAAAGAAAGAAACATGAAACCTGAACAGGGTCAACTCCGTTGAAGAAAGTTTTTCCACCTCCGGATCGGGACTCAAATTTTCTGGTTACGTCATGGGTAAGGTTTTCGTGTTATTAGACCTACTAACCGCCAATAGCTTCCTTTGGCTGGCACCCCGATCGATGTGCGAAGGGCGGGAATCGAACCCGCAACCTTCAGGTTGGTAGCCGTACGCCCTTACCGACTCGCCTTCCACCCCTAGCCCATCAATTATTAATGATAAGATTTTTTGTGATAAACAATATTTTTATAATAGGCTGTGATCTCAGACTTCTATAAAATCATTTTTTAGACTTACCTTGATTGACTTTAGAAACTATCTATAAATTTTGTGATTAGCACAGGTAGGGCTATAATGCCCATAAACCTTTTTCTAACACTTAACTAAAGATAACTTAGCTATAAAATGAAAATCTATGCTTTTATAATCAAGGCTTTTGTGCTTATGATCTATCTAGTCTGAAATTTGTTATTGAGAATAGATAATTTTTGTGGCAATCATTATTGTGATTTTATCTGCCCAATCATTTAATTATTGTATATATTTAAATACTTATTTTAAGTGAACTTTTTGATTCCTCAGCTCTTAACACCAGCATCAATCTGTTATAAAATATACAATTATTTGTCTCAACACTGATGTCAATCTGCCAAATTAAAATTTGGCAAATCCATTTGCCTCCAAGTCCACATTTTTATATGTAGCTGTCCATCAATAACATTAAAATTACTATCTTTTGCTCTGGACCATGCCAGGGAATTTCCCAAGATTAGATACCTTCCCACCCTGCCAGCAATATCCCCCAAATTACTAATTATTAATTTATTAAGTTTATAAAATTAAATATTTAGTTCCTTATTTATTTATTGTATTTTCTTTCTTGTCCCCACGTTGCTTAGAAACAATTGTTAAAGGTTTTGTATCATAAAAGTTCTAAAGCCATTGGTTTCTATCATTTTATAATAGTAATGTACTACTTGGTACTCTACAGTATTGGTCATTATGATGGGAGTAGTAAATTAAATGGGGCTTTTCTTTCACCTAGCTTGTATAAGCTGCATAATAAGAACCTTTGACAATAAACTACCAATCTTCTGATTTTAGTGTTGCTGTCTCCTACAGTCTTCTTTGTTTTATAATATAAAGTAACTGACCTGTGCAGATGTAAATTGAGCCCCAGAGCTGATTAGAACAATTGGTGTTAACTACAAGTGCCACTTTTGGTACCCTGTTTTCCGCTCTATAAAACACTAAAATGACATGCTCTGATTATTGGAATTTTAGCCAGATTATTCTTTTCCCAAAATGTTCCTATACTAGTAATTTAGAAGGGGATGATCTCTGATATAATCCATTATTATAGATGACTTTTAGCCTTTGAGGAGGAAGCTTTGATTTAGGATTTGAACTTTTAAAAACTGTCAATGATTTTTAGGCTCCAAAGGAGGTATCTAAAAATTAACATTTATGGTTAATCTGATGACTAAATTTTCATTAGTTATTGAGGATGATCCCCTGATAGTTTAGTTTACCAGACATTAGGGAACAATCGCCTACTCTTGTAAATTGAGCCAAGGGAAGTTCTAACCAATACTATGTTGAATGCTGCAGGTCAATGAAAAAGCTATTCTTTAGCAACTGATCCAATGAAGCTAATAAGTTATGCTAGATTGTTAAGGAAACTATATATATGAGACTTACTTCTTTAATAAAATTAATTTTGTTCTTAGTCTTACTAGATATACTAGTAATTGAGTTAGTTAAGTAAAAAGTTTTTCCTTGATACTTTAGTTGGACAAAGGTCAATTTTTGGCTAAGCCATTACTGGCTCAGATTGTGCTTCCTGCCATTATATAGTAATTGTGTTACTTAAGGAGTTAACCCTTGCAAACCTGTGCAGTGACCGCTTTTCACAAGTGGTGCTCACTAAAAGAGGGCTTCTGAGCTAAAGTTATCTTTAAGTTAGGAGCTAAAAGAATGAGAAGTGAGCCTTTGAGTGAAGGGGAAGTGGCAAGTATAGCCTGAAGTGTAAATAACTCCTAAAGTCATTGACTTAGCATACGTTGGAACAAAACTTCTGTGAAGAGGTTTGAGTCGATACACTATCTTATTAAGCAGCGGAAAGATGTTAAAGAAGAAGTCATAAAGCTACAATTGTTAGTCAGTGACATGAAAACATAAAACCAAGCTGAAATTAAGGGGATTTGAATTTAATTATCAGGACTCAAAGTTATGGTTTTAGACTCCATATCCCTTAAACAAGGAGTTAATTATAGGGTGAATCAAAGAAATGGAGGGTACAATCATGAAACAGGGTTTGTACATGATTGAGGAACAAAATCAAGTCATTTTATGGAAAACCTCAGACAATAATACAAACAAAGTCTGACAAGATTACCAAGGAGTTTTAAGACTGCGGTGAAAAATCAAAAGTTGAAGGTATGAAAGTTGGTTTAAAAGAAGTGGTAAAAGACCATCACCAATCAATTATCCAAGTTAGAAAGGGATACCGGCCATTGTCATGTGAATCCCAAAAGTGGATCTATTCTATTCAGACAGGTCTCTCTCATCTTGGATGACAGCTCTGATGAATCCAGTCATTTAACTCTATGGAAGGCGCCTGGAACCCTGGTTGCTTACTCAGTATCTCTCACTGCCTATGCAGTTAAAGTCGCTAGCCAGTGGGCAAAATTGGCAATCATTCCCTTAGGACCATGTGTTTTTAGCCAGATCTAAAGCTTCTGGAGTTTAAGAGGAACATTACTGCATTCTTCAATATGTTTGAAATAATCATGGTGGGATGTGAAGATCACCAAAAAGCAGTCATCATGATCAACTCTCTTGGAATGGAGAGCAATTTTTTATTATGCTCTGATTAGCTGTTAAGGAGTGGACTTATGAAGAGGTGAAGGATGCAATTATGGGTGAGGTCAGCATCCTCAGCACGTCACCAACCAGAAACAGGAGTTCATGGGCATCCAGTTCTGAAGATAAATCCATTGAAGCCTTTGCTGACTGCTTATCAATAGACTAGATACTTGCTGGGGTGGGAGCGTTGACCAACTTTGATGCTCAGAGTGAATGAAAGAAGCGCTACAAGGACATAAGGAGCTAAATTGGGCCATGATCTCCGCATTGAACATGGATATGAAGACTGCTCAAATGGTACATTTTTTGCTAACTTTATGAGGCCCCCTTTGATTCCCCAACAAGAGCTATCATAGCGTCAATACTGGTAATACAGGGTATGTGGAGAAAACTACCAATAAAGACTGATCTGTAGTTAAACCCAAATCCTAATCTGTTTGCTTGAGAAACTTTTAAAGAGCAATATAAGAAATTAGTTCATCAGTTACAAGTGTTGCAAGTATGGTCATATTTCACAGTTTTGCCGTTCCAAACCAAACAAGATCAATATGGTTTTATCTGCAGACAAGAAAAAGTCTATTGCATGAAATATTAGGATGAATAGATTTGTTACAGTCTATATATGCCTATAATCATGTTCACCCTGATTGCATAAAACAAACAAATAGAGCACCTGAAAAATCGTGAGACTTTTGTGGATACTCATTTGCAAGCAAAGGCCACTGAGACTGAAATTTTTGAAAAGGTGGCGCAACCATATTTTAACAAGCCTCAAGCCACACAAGTGAACATGGAGGCTGATAGTACCTTGGACAATGGGTACATCTTGATTCCTCTGGCTATCATCAAGAAACAATTACCCAAAGTAGTCAAACAGCTTTCTTAATCCTTAATTTAGTTAATGGTGCCACAATTTTTTTAATAAACAATATTTCTTCTTATTCTGATTGCACTTATGCTGATATCTGGGTAAATTGATTAAAGGTTCAAGCCATCATCAACTTTGGGCTACAACTAATACTTTCACTATAAGCTAGTGAAAAAGTTAAAGCTTGTGCCCAACATAGATCATAGTAAGGGTTATGGAATGGTGGGCCTGCATACTACTAGTTCTTTAGCATATATAGCACCTTACCTTACTTTACAATTTAATCCCTTCTTGTCACCGTATCAGACATAGTTTCGCCTAATCAGAATTATAAGATATTAGTTGGCACTGATTCATATGACAGTATGGGGTCTGGTGTGATTTCAAGACAACACTCTCGAAATTTTAAGACAAACTTTGCTACTGTTCTACAGTTAAAAAGGGGATCCATCTCCAAATATAAAGAATGATTATAATAGTCTTGTATAAGAAATGGTATAATCCATTAAATTATTGACAGACTGGCAAACGTTCAAGACTGCCGCTGACTCAAATTTAATAATGTCAAGGGATTTCCTTGAGGGTGCAAATGCCAACAGTTGTGACTTCTAAGGAGCAATGTGTCATTAGAATTGGCCTTACCTAGGACATTCCTGAATATCTTTATGGCGAAATCTATGCACTTGGTAAAAAGGCAGAACTGAAACCCATGTACATCTGAGATTTTAATTCCTGGTCATGGCAAAATTCAGGTACTGGTCGCTAACCTATTGGTAAGCCATTATAGATAAAAAATATGATTGGTCTTTGCTCATTTAGTTACTACTACAAGCTTTTACCTTTTCATACCTTTGGTCAGTTGAATGAAATAGGATTACCTTATGATCTGGAATCCTTGGCAACCCTTGCTATGTTCAATAAGGATGAATTAAAAGGGATCTATTAGGAACAAAAAGAACACGTCCTTAAGTTATTCAAATGATATTCAATGGTATTTGCGCAAGATAATTATTATATTATGGTGCTTAAGGTATAGTTCATAAGGTTGACGTTAGATATCAAACGCCAGTTGTGTGTGACAAATCTGATTTTCATGAAGAAGTATGGTCATAGTTGACAACAAATTTTTTAAGCTACTCAATCATGGGTTGTTGGTCCTTCTTAAAGCCCTTGGGCGATCCAATCTTAATTGTGAAAAAAAGATAGATCCAACTGGGTTGTCATAGCTTATCATCAGATGAATAAAATAACAAAAAAGGACTCATAATCACTTCTGTGTATTGATGATGCTCTTTATTGCTTAGGAGGAGATCAGGGCTTTTTGGCGATGGATCTAATATCCAGGTACTGGCAAATTGACCTAAAAGGATCAATAGAAATGCGTGATCATTTTCAACAATGGATTATATCAGCTAACGCGGATGCCCCTTGGTCTTTGTAATGCACCAGCAATGTTCAAATGAGCAATGGATAATGTGTTAAGTGATCTGAAGTTGTCATGCATTATTATCTATTAGACAATATCAATGTTTTCAGTTGCACTTTTACAGATCACCTTAAACAAAATAAGAGAAGCTGAAAATTAGCAGCGTCAAATATGAAGATAAACCTCAGAAATCTCACTTTTTAAAGAGTATATTGAATACTTGGGTTTTGTTGTTGACGCTAATGGACTACAACCTCAAAAATCCAAGGTTGAGGTAATATATGCTTGTCCCAAACAAAGAGGATTTGCAATGTTCAGGTATTTTTGGGAATGGCCGGCTATTACCGCCAATTCATTAAGAATTTTGCGTCTATTATCAAACCACTTTTTCAGTTGTTAAAGGATCCTAAGAAAGGCTTGGTATGGAATAAGGAAGCCCATGACTCCTATGATGCTCTTAGAATATACTCGATGATGAAATAATATTGCAATATCCAAAACTTTATCAACTTTTAATTATACAAACTGATACATCATTGATGGCAGTTAGTGCTGTGTTAAGTCAGGTGGAAAATTGGAAATGGACATCCTGCAGCATATGCAAGCCATACTTTGAGTAAGCAAGAGTGAAACTATACCTTGACTGAGTAAAAATTCTTTGCAATAATATTTATGAAAGATGTTCAGAGTATATATTCATGGAGACCATTTACCATGTGGTCCAACCATCCTCGCTATGATGGCTGCCTAACTTTAAGGAGCCTGAAGGGGGTATGGCCAGATGAACTCCAAAGTTACAAGTGTATGATTATAAGGTCATACACTAAGTGTGAACCACGCATCAAAATGCTGATGGATTGTCTTGGTTGCCCACCGTTCTAGTGTTGCAGAGTGAAGCAGAAGCATTGTTTGAGAAGATGCTTAGTGGTGATATTGGGGACCAACCACCTGAGATTCAGAAAACACTCAACAAAGCAAAATGAAGACACAAAGATCATCAAGGGTCAATTGTTTAAAATTCTCAGAGAAAATTTCCTATTGTTTCCAAGGCCATCCAAGCGCACTGCAATTATTAATGTGACTCATAATGTAACTGGCCATGAGGCCTGCAAAAATCTGGAACAGATTCAATGAAAGTACTACTGGGAATCCCTTAATTTCAATGAAGTGGAACCCCTTATTTTTTGTGCAATGTGACAGACACACAAGCTTTTTAATAAAGCCACTAATTTTTTGTCAAGTGGAGCCTGATTTTGCATGACATAATTTATCAATTGACGTTGTAGGGCCGTTGACCATGAGTACTTATATAAGAGAATGTCATTGTAGCATTTGTTCACCTGACTCATTGGATAGAGACGCATGCTATAGATAAAGTAGATGCCAGAAGTACGCTAAGTTCATAATGGAGCAGATGATTTATTGGCACGGCTGACCTAAAAACTAATTTTAACCAATATAGCAGCAATTTTACCATGACTATCATTCCAAAGTTGAACGATTTATTGGGAATATGTGGAGTACTGATGAAGCCCTACTATCCAGAGACCAATGGGATGGTCAAAAGATAAATGGTACTCTGGCTGCTATTTTATAGAAGCTTGTCATTAGGAAACCTTCTAGCTATGTAACAGTTTGTTGGCGGCAACTTCCACTTATAATGTATGTTATCATTCATTGACAGGGAAATCCCCTCTTGGATTGCTTTATGGGCGTTGGGAAAGTTTGCCCCATTTTTATTACATGCTTGAACTGAACCTGGAAATGACAACCTACAGTATCTAAAGATTGAAAAAAGTTTTGATTGGGCTATATTATGCCGCCTATGCTGATACTCTCAAGTGAAAGTTCAATATAAAAGGATATGGAGATTTAAAATGGACAGCCCAACTTTTGAAACCAGTGATAGGATTAACTTTTGTAACACCTATGGCTTCATACAACAAACAAGTTAAACAAGCTATAAATTGTCCCTTTAAGTCATCAATGAATTACAATAGATGTTTAACAATTAAGGACTTCTCTATTGGTCATATTGTGAATAGAGTTAATGCCAAATTCTTAAGAGCATGCAAATAACTATCCATATGGACGAGACCATTTTGTTATTTTAATAAACCTAATTTTATTATCTGGATTTTTGTTTAAATTTTAGTAATGGCTTAATGCCATCAAGTTCTTTGGAAATGATATCTAATTACTTCTCTTTAACTTGTCATTATTTTCACAGTTACTAATGCCATTAGTTATTTCTATTTTGGATCATGTTTTCAGTGTCATATACCGCTATTGGCTTTCCGCTGCCTCTAGGACAAAGGGGGTTGTGTGAAGGTAATTTCATCAGAAAACATGTTAGAAGAAGATAATATGGTTAAGTGGGGGATGTGTTGATATTTTAACCAAGTTATACTTTTACCAACATGTTCCTATACTGGTGATTTATTAGGGGATGATACTCAATAAATGTTATTAGAGTAAACGACTTTTTGGCTTCTAAGGAGGAAGCTCCAACTTAGGACTTATACTTTTAAAACTATGTCAATAATTTTTGGGCTCCTGAGGAGGGATCTAAAATTACCTTTTTTAGATAATTTGATGATTGGACTTCCATGAGTTATCAAGCTTTCCCAAGTAGTTAGTTTACCAAACTTGAGGCACAATTGCCTACTCTTGGAAATAGAGCCACGGGAAGTTCCAACCAATATCATGTTGAATGCTGAAGGTCAATGAAAAGAGCTATTCTCTGTCAACTGATCTTTTGATTCTGATAGAATATTAGTTTTCCAGAAAAAACTATATATATGAAACTTACTTCTTTATTTTAATTATTTTGTTCTTAGTCTTACTAGATATTACTAGTAATTGAGTTAGCTAAGTAAAAAGATTTGCCTCAATGCTTGAGTTAAACAAATGTCAAGTGTTGGTGTAAAAATTTACTCTGGAGCTGACTATCAGTTGTCAACCCAGTAACCTTTTTACTTCACAGGTTCGGTTTCCTTGTGCACCTCACATTGTAAGAATATATAATCTGATAATAGTATGGAGACTATTATCTGTAGTTGAGTTAAAACTATTTCCAGGCCCAACGCTTCAGCTGGTATTTCTGATTAGATACTCAATAGTTGTAATCATAGGGATTTGTTCCCTATATTACTGTCCGCTCAATCTTCATCAAAATCCTCTGATGGAAGTCTCCTTTAGCCCAACACACAGTTGGCAGCAATTTCTAAGTCGTAGTTCCCTTTGTCTCTAGATCCCCGCTTGGATATCTACTCTTCTCTCTAAGAGTCTACCAATTATTGCCTTCTGCAATAATATCCTTGAGATGGAATCTTCACGCTAGATGCTGATAGTCTAACTATAACCAAATCTACAATAAAACTATTAATGTTCTAAAGTAGTAATATGTATAAGTGTATGTGCTAATATGTGTTTTTTATTATAGTGAATCCTAGGGAATTTATAGGGGATTTGGCCATCTAACCCTTTGTTGACACCTCTTTGATGAAACGGCAGCTGTTGCCATTGAATCACCCTTCCTTGTCTCAGCAGTGATGGTCTTCCCCATCCTGGCTAGGATTCTGACGTTGGACATCCTTGAGACCTCAAATGGAAAGAGTTGGAAACGTGTCCCTAACATTTTCCTCTCGATCCAAGTGAACCAACCATAATTGGCTAGCAACCTGCTTAGGTAATGGGACTTTTTACCCATTATGGCAGGTCACTTCACCAACCAATCAATTTGCTAGTTGCAGGTGGCATCACTTGCCTTGCAACTCATCATACATCCCAATCAGTTGGTGATGAAACCCAACTGATCCCAATAAGTACACCTGATAGTTAATCACTATCAGATGCCCCTATTTCATCAGCTGCTCCGCCCACCAATATATTAGGTAATCATCTGGATTGATCCCCAATGAATACGACCAGACAAATATCCCAAAATCCCCCAAACATAGTTTCTCCAAAATTTGGGCCAACCAATTTCCAATTCACTTCACTTTAGGGAATTTCCCTTAGTGACACCAGGTAATCTAGCAGGCTGGGAATATGGGCAAAAATCCCAACAAATCCCCCCTCTTGCCTAGATTTCCAGCGAGAAAAGGACTGGGGCATGGAAACACCACTTTGGACACCTGGTCAAATACTTCATTGGTTCAAGTAGAGTACACTCATCAATACTCAATGCTGCTCAAGATGACCTTTGGCATATGACATTCCTCCTCTTCCTCCTTGCTACTGCCTACTCAGAGCGCGGCCCCCACAAACTCTTGTTGTACCAGGCTGATCGATTTACTCATGACAATATTTTCCCAGGATCCAGTTTTCCCCCCATCAGGATATATGACCTGCTGTCATATTCAGGATTCTTGGTCTGGCGTCTTTGAATTCCTGATTCTCTCCTCATCCTAGACAGGAGACTCTTGCCATTGATGTTTGTTTTGCGGCATAATTAAGAATACTTATTTATATTTGCCCTCATTATTTTGCTCATAACCTCTTGGCTGTAAGTCATTCTTAATCCTTCCCTCAGAAAGCTTATTTCATTAATTTTATGAAATTAATTTCCTGAAATTGGAGCTTAAAGGATTGTAGAGTGCATAATGTCAACTTCTATATAAGTCTGACATCCCCCCTCTAGTCCTGCTCATATGTCAAACTCAGAATCCCGTTATCAGCAACTTATGAACATTCTGTCAGATTCAGACCTCCACCTCTTCCAGCAGATGAGTCAGGATTCTTGACGGAACCTCTTCTATGGTCCTTCCAGGACTCATATGCCTAGTCTGGTGCAAGGGGCTAGTCCTTCCATCAAATTACTGTAAACGGTATCCAATCCCTCCAAAACCAGGTGTGCCATCATTATGAATAACTCTCAGCCAACTCTTCCCTTGCAGTTGATCCTCAAGTTGGACTTCAAAACCCTTCTGGATTTGGCTCCTTTCACTGAGGCTCCAAACATCATTGTTGATGCTCTGGAGGTTATGCCAGTAACTTTAGATCATTTGTTCTTGGCCAGGTCAGATTTGCTCCCTGAGTTCCTCTTCTGACCTGGACAATTTTATCAAACCGCTGTGCTGGGTTCTAAGCTTTCAATTGGGAACAGCATTCATTTTAAGCTCCCCTATGCTGAACTTTGAGCACAAGTCACTGAGGCATTGTCATTAGCGCTGAATCCCTCAAATCTGGACAACCTTTTGGATCAGGATACTGCCACTTATGCTCTCCGCTTTGCCAGCTAAGTTCTTTGAAGTTGGTCAACAAAGCTTCCAGCCTCGCCTGACTTTCATTAGTTATTCAGCTTCAGCTTCTGTGAAGCCCATAGTCGTTGTTTACAAGATGCAATCTGCTCTCTGCACAACTACCTCTTCTCTGGAGCTTCCCATTGCTATCTTCTGTTGATGGCGTTAATTGGGGGTATGATTTGACAACCCCCTCAAGTATTCCTTCTTCACTGCCAGCTCACATGTCTGGTATTCTTGATGAGGCCCATCAGCAGGCACTCAAGACAAATCTTCTGGCACCAGTGCCTTATTGGGATTACTTGGGGTTATTTGCTGAATGCCTCTTCCTTTATTGCTGTTTTCCTCCCCACTCTGAGATTTCACAATTGGCTTCTTCTGACATATCCATTTCCCTTCCCCTAGTCGCGTTCTCTCAGGGCTCAGCATCAGCTCAACAAATGTGGTTTTGTGTAGGTCTTGCCCTTGCAAGTGTCCAATCGCATATTGATTTTGATGGACTATTTCTTCCTACTGCGATCCATCCTCCCTCCCCCAAGAGGTGACATAGGTGGAATCATCCCTGCACTGAGGACTATTAATAAAATAAAAATTTTATAAAAACATATCAGCTTTTTTTCCTATGCATTTCTAAAAATCTTTTTTTCCAATATTTTTTATTGATTTTTTCTTATTTTTATTTCCCTTTTTTTCCTCTATGGGACTTGACCTTGTTTCAGTTCAGAGGTTCATCTTTTCCCCTAAACTGGATCCTGGGCACTTAAGCCTACCAGTTTTCTATGGTTCAGAGGTCCTTTTTTTGGACTTAACCATTTAGATTGGTTCAGAGGTCCTTTTTTTGGAATTGACCTAATCATTAGGACATGACTAACTTAATGGTTCATCATCCTTCAGGAACTATTTTTATTTATTTTCTTTGATCCACCGCTTTAAATACTTAGCATGGACTCAATTTACTACTCTTTCATCCAAGAGATTCTTAATGGAGTAAGCATCAATCGCTGTCTTGGCAATTACTTCTAACGGACCTGACCATAATGCATCCAATTTGTTTCTTCATCCAAAACCATGCGTATTGCAATAGGTGACTCTGTATCCTATTTGATATTCTTCTAAAGGTGGTCAGTTTTTATCATCCATCAATTTTGCTCGTATCCTTTTCTTTAAGGTAGTATCAAATGCTTGCAATTGCATATCAATCAGGATACTCATCAGTTGGTTCAGGTATTGTTTGGTACTCATCCCTGACATAGGTTCTACTACCAAATATACTATTAGTGGTAACGCGGCCTTCCTCCTGTAAAGTAATTTAAATGGCATCTTTCCCGTCACCATATGATGACTGATGTTGTAGGCAAACATCACCAAACTCAGGTATGTTCCCCACGTGGAAGTTCTCCCTGTGACTAGCTTCCTCAGCGTCATGGCCAGCATCCCATTGACCCATTCTACCAGTCCGTTCATCTCTGGCCATTATGGTACTGATACAACTCCCCAGATCCACATTATTTTGTTTAGCCTCAGGATCACATGGGACGTGAAGTTGGTCCCATTATCGCTCAGTATAACTTGTGGACATCCATGCCAGTATATTACTTGATCCAGGATGAATCTCGCAGTATTGGTAGTGTCAACTTGGGTTAATGCTTTTGTTTCAACCCATCTCATCAGATGGTCAATGGCTACTATGATGTATTCCACTCCTCCTGTAATCATTGCCAACAGTCTCATCACATCAATAGATACTGTGTGCCATGCAAATTCAAGTCAGACCAGTCAGTATCCAGTTGTATTCTTGTGTGGTTTATGCAGTTGGCATTCCATGCAACAAGCCAGATGGTCCACAACATCATAGTTAATTGATTCCCAGTAATAATACTGGCTAATATGATCAGTCATTTTTCTCAGGCCCCATGCCCAACAACCTTATGAGCAGCTTGAACAATTGCTGCTCTTTCTGACGGTTTCAGGAATAATAGCCATTTTCCTTTTTTTGTCTTGAATACTTGTCCATCCATGATCTCAGTGTTTTCCATCGCTTTTTGAAGCGCACCTTGGATTTCTCAAGGCTCATCCTTGATTCTTCCTTTGACCATTCTCTGGAATAGCTCATCCACCTGTGGATATACCAACTGGACCATTGGTAACTGTGATAAGCCATCCGCGTTCTGGTGAGAAGCCCCCACTCGGTGGACTATCTCATAATTGTAAGCCTGAAGCTTAAGTGCCCATTGGGCCAGTTATCCTTCAGGTTCCCGTAAATTGTGCAGCCAGCGCAGTGAAGAGTGGTCCATCACCACCTTAAAGTGCGTTCCATGGACATACACCCAAAACTGCTTACAGGCGTAAATGACTGCAAGGCATTCACGCTCAGTCATGGTGTAATTTCTCTCAGCAGCTGAGAGTGTCCAGCTCACATACGCCACTGGATGTTCATCCCCAAGTCCATCTACTTGGCTCAGTATGGCGCCAATCGCCATCAACGAAGCATCAGTTTGAATGATAAACTCCCAATTGAAATTCAGATATTTTAGAATTGGTAAATTTATCAGGTACCAGCTTAATTCATTGAAGGAGTCCTGGGCCTCTTCATTCCATACAAATCCTTTTTTCAGATCCTTTAATAAATGAAACAAAGGCTCAGCTATTTGGGCAAAGTCCTGAATAAATCTTCTATAGTATCTGACCATCCCAAGAAATACTTTGATATCTTGGACACTCTTCAGCAAAGCCATCTGCTCAATAGCTGCTATCTTCTGGGGTTGCAGCTGCAATCTGTTTGCGTTAATCACAAATTCCAGGTATTCAAGCTCCTTCTTGAAGAAGTGGCACTTCCATGGCTTGATCTTCAGGTTAACTGCGGACAGTCTCTTAAAAACTTCCTCCAAGTGCTGAAGGTGATAAGTAAATGTTTTACTGAACAAATTGATATTGTCCAGATATACCAGGATGCATGAAAACTTCAGGTCACTCAATATTGAGTCCGTGGCCCTCTGAAATGTCGTGGGCACATTACAAAGACCCTGGGGCATCCTAGCCAGCTGGTATAGCCCCTGTGCGGTGATAATCACACATTTTCTTGGTCTTCTTCTGGCAAGTCAATCTGCCATTATTCCAAGATTAGGTCCATTGTGGAGAAATACTTCGCTTCTCCTAATTGATCCAGCACATTGTCAATCCTCGCTAGGGGATACAGATCCTTCTTTGTAATTTTATTCAGCCTCTGATAGTCAATCACTACCTGATTTGATCCATCTTTTTTCTTTACAATCAAAATTGGGCTTTCACAGGGACTTGATGACGGAACTAGAAGACCATGCTTTACTAGTTTGCTGATCTCATCTTCCACTACTGCCTTGGCAGCTTTCAATCTTCGGATTGGTCTCATCCTTATTGGTAGATTTTCCCCAGTGTCAACTTTGTGATTATGCCTTGTGCGCATCCCAAATCGTGGTCATCCTGAGTGAATACTTCCCAATATCTTCCAAATAATTTGAGCACCTCTTCCTTCTGCCCTTCTGACAGATCTGCAATCTGCTCTCAATTAACCAATAGATTGATGCTTTTGGCTTCCCAGCTGGTAATCCTATTTCATTGAGAGACCCTATATCATAGAATTGTCTCAATTAGGCCTGATTGGCAGATTTCCCCATTATTGACCTTGCAATTCACTTCATGTGTATCCCAATTTCCTAGTCGTTTTTGGGAAAATTTTCTCCAATACTTTTCAATAAGTAGAGCATCTCCTCTTGCTAGCCTTCTGACAGATCAGCGAGTTGCTCTTAATCAACCAATAGTTAATACTTCTGGCTACCCAGCTGATAATTTCATCTCATTGAGGGTAGAATTTCCTCCATTAGGCCATCCAGATTTCTTGTCACTTCTTAGGTCCAAAACTCTTAGACCATAAAACTGATATTTTTAGTATTTTATATATATATATTTTTTATTATTCTTTTGCAATGGGACTTGCAACCTACAAAAAGGCTCAGAGGTCCTTCTTTTCCCTTTGTCTTAACTGGGTCCTGGGTACTTAAACCTACCAGTTATCATGGTTCAAAATCTTATCCTCTTAAGATTTAACCAACCATTTGGTTCAGTGGTCCCCTTCTGGGACTTGACCAAAATCTCAGGACATAACCATTTAATAGTTCAAAGGTCCGCTGGGAACATTGCAATTATTTTCTCTTAGGCTCAATACTACCAATTAGTATTGACCTTTCTCCCTATATGACCAGCAGCGCTGTCTAATCATGTATAGGCCATACTTGCCAACTTTGGGCAGTTCTTCTGAATTAGGCCTTTTAATACTGACTGGAAATTCATCCAACAGGCCCTAATTTCATCTCTTATTTGGCAACTGATGCTTTCAGATCTTTGTATCTTATCAGCCAACAGTTTCGTCCAATTGTCCAGCTCATTTTCCTCTGAAAACGATTTTCAGCCTTTATGGCTATCCTTGATTACACAGGTCATTCTGGCATCATTAGCTTCATTCAATTTCTCCAGAATTTATAAACTCGTACCAGCAACTTCTGACCAGTGATTGAGTGTTACTAAGTCAAAAGATTTCATCCACTATCTTGGATCAATCATTTCCTATTTTGACTTCATCTCTTCATTGGTATAGCAATCCAATTCTCCGGATTGATTGCTTCTTATTTTGTCCAATGCCTCATATAAACACTCTATCCTCAGGACTATTTAAAAAAGATCCAATTTCAACCTGAGTTAATTCTGCTGTTCCTCAGGACTATTTACAGTGGGCCCAATTCCAACCCAGGTTGGCCCTGCTGATACTCTTTATCTCAAGTAGATATCTGGTGGAACTGATTTCCTTGCAGCACTAGATTGTTCCATATCTAGGCTGCAAGTCCTTTTCCCTGAACTTGAGTATCTTCATTTTGCTTCACTCAGAGCTCCACTGCTGAGCTGGATGAATGCTACTGAAGGTGATCCACTTCACATTACACCTTCATTACTTCCTTCAGTAACTTATTTTCAAAATTGGAAACATCTTCTTTATATGACATAATTGATAGATTCTTCTACTCAACTACACCTGTAGTGAGCACCAACTTGTAAAAATTTACTATGGAGTTGATCATTGGTTGTCAACCCAGTAACCTTTTTACTGCACAGGTTCAGTTTCCTTGTGCACCTTGCATTGTAAGAATATATAATCTGATAATAGTATGGAGACTATTATCCGTAGTTGAGTTAGAACTATTTTCAGGACCAACGCTTCAACCAGTATTTTCAATTAAATACTTGATAGTCATACTCATAGGGATTTGTTCCCTATATTACTGTCCACGCGATCTTCATCAAGATCCTCTGATGGCAGTCTCCTTCAGCTCAACACACAGTTGGCAGAAATCCCTTAGTTGTGGTTCCCTTTGTCTCTAGATCCCCGCTTGGATATCTACTCTTCTCTCTAAGAGTCTACCAATTATTGCCTTCTGCAATAATATCCTTGAGATGGAATCTTCACGCTAGATGCTGATAGTCTAACTATAACCAAATCTACAATAAAACTATTAATGTTCTAAAGTAGTAATATGTATAAGTGTATGTGTTAATATGTGTTTTTTATTATAGTGAATCTTAGGGAATTTATAGGGGATTTGGCCATCTAACCCTTTGTTGACACCTCTTTGATGAAATTGCAGCTGTTGCCATTGAATCACTTTTCCTTATCTCAGCAGCAATGGTCTTCCCCATCCTGGCTAGGATTCTGACATTGGACATCCTCAAGACCTCAAACGGAAAGAGTCAGAAACATGTCCCTAACGTTTTCCTCTCAATCCAAGAAAACCAACCATAATTGGCTAGCAACCTGCTTAGTTAATGGGACTTTTTACCCATTATGGCAGGTCACTTCACCAACCAATCAATTTGCTAGTTGCAGGTGGCATCACTTGCCTTGCAACTCATCATAAATTCCCAATCAGTCAGTGATGAAACCTGACTGATCCCATTCAGTACACCTGATAGTTAATCACTATCAGATGCCCCTAATTCTTCAGCTGCTCCACCTGACGAGATATTAGGTATTCATCTGGATTGATCCCTGATGGATATGTCCAGACGAATATCCCAAAATCCCCTGAACGTAGTTCCTCCAAAATTCAGGCCAACCAATTTCCAATTCACTTCACTTTAGGGAATTTTCCCTTAGTGACACCAGGTAATCTAGCAGGCTGGGAATATGGGCAAAAATCTCACAGTTGGAAAAATTGTTACTAGCTTACCTTTGTGCTTTCCGTCATTGTATAAAAAGTATACTAGTTAAAAAATTAACCCTAAACCTGTGCAGTGACCACTTTTCACACTAATAAGATTATCAGGGTGACCCGCTATAAATTCCTTATGATGAACTGGACTATGAAGAGGCTCATCCAAGTTCCAGAATTATGGCTCTATTTGCCAAAGCTCTACTTTAAGATGAACAAGTGAAAGAAGCAGTTTTTACTATCTTTGAGATGTATCATGAGTTGTAAACTTTATACATACTGGTACAATCTCAGAGGAAGAAAATAAGGACTTAAATTCTCAGTTTGTTAAGTATATACAGAAGTAGAAAAAGGATGAACAAAATATATGGATGAATGGCAACACTTTACTAGCATAGTAAAGCAACTCCACAAAGATTTTAAGCGTAATGTTCATAAGCGTAGACAAGTGAATTGACAGGCTGATTTGTCAGATTCTAATTTCAACAATCCTATGGAGGGAGTTCTGGCTATTGGGGCCAACATATGAACTTCTGTATACCTATAAGCTGCTACTACCAGACCTTCCATATTAGCAACTACTTTTGTTAACTCTGAACCTTATTTACTCCATCATCTTCTCCTTCAGTTAACCCAGTCAACTTGGCCAAATTCAATAGGCATGGAGGTATCCATAAATTCATATGTTTATAAAAAATTTCAACGGAAAACACCAATGACTTCAAGTATCTTATGGGCCAAGTTTCTTAGCCATTATGATGCTCATATTGCTTTCTGTCATGCCTACAAGTCTCACAAGGAATTTTATCAGCCATGTTGCAAGTTTTAATTTCTGATACCACCATTACTTAAATGGTAAATTATATTCATCACTGCACCATTACTTTCAGCACTCCTAATACTAAGCCTTACAAGAAAGAGTCAAGTATTCATCTACTGACTTTGACCACTGACATGAATTTGGGAAAAGCACTAACAGAGTAGAAGAGGGATATCTTACATCCATCAAAAAGTTTAAAGTTACCATTAATGATTTAATTGAACACTTCCTTGATGAAGAGACATCATCTAAGGATATAACTAATGAGTTCTCCACACCTACGCTGCCACAGGAGAACACAATTTATATTAAATATCTGAGTCAAGAATATACTCTTGAAATTCACACGTTCACTGGCTCAGATAATCATGATGAGTGTACTTATACTAGTATTAGTGTGTATAACATACCAGTTCATGCAATCATGGAAGTGGGGCACCCATCAACATAGTTTCTGTAATGTTAATGAAAAACTGGAGACTAAAAGCAATATTGCACATTGTAAAGAATATGGCATCATGGGACCTACCACCGCTACCTCACTAGGATTGTATAGTTTATTGCCGCTGGGGTTTGACACTAAAGTGATGTCTGCTCCAGACATCATTTTACCATGACAAATTTTTGAGTTACTTGTTGGTACCTCCTTCATGAGTGATATGCGCTTAAAGCTAACTTCAAGGATGATACCTTGAATGTAGGAGGACACAGGCTAATTGTACTTTAATAAAAATCCTCAGATGAAGAACATGGCCTGGTGGGCATGGTTACTGAGCGTTCAGTTGACTCTTCTGAGGTTGCATTGCTGACACCAGATGAGGACATGACGGAGTTTTTCATCAGGCCTTTACCATATAATAAGCAATAACATGTATACAGTGCCCTCATGGCTGCTAAACCCAAAAGAGGCCAAATCTCTTTTCAGCGTGATTCCACCTCTCAACCTTCTTACCTTTTAAAGTTGAGTCTAGTGATGAAATTATTCCCATTTAATATTGTAAGGTGGATGAATCAACTTAAACTACCTCAGCGTAATTTGAAGCTCAATGAGATTCCGCTTCACACTGGACAAAAGTGTACTATTAAACCAGGGCATACCATCTAGTACTAAAAAAAACCAGGGCATCAGGCCCTCATCAGAATGGATATCACTTTACAAATTCCTGTCATGTTATATGATAAGATCATCCCACCAATCTGATTATCCAAAAAGGATCCCGTTGTTGCCTCTGGTTCTATCTATCCTCAACAGAGAAATCAAGGTGTTTTTGAAAAAACCTATTCTTACCCAGTGAACATCCAGAAGCATCAAATAAATTGCTTATGTTTATGTGCTTCCTGGCCTAAAGGCCTCATCTTTTTAGTTACTATCTAACCACAACTCAATTATGTGCAGGAATGTCTGTAAAGTGGGGGAAAATGTTGTGATTTTGTCTGACCAAGCATTTAATTATTATGTTTATATTTTAATCTTTATTTTTTAGATGAATGCTTTGATTCCTTGGTCCTTGATACCAATACCAATCTGTTATACTAACTTACAAATAGATTGCCACAACGTTTTTATAATTCATTCATATTAAGTTATGGTAGATCACCTTGCCTTTGTGCCCACATATTTATATGTAGCTAGCATTCAATATTAATAAGTTATTATCGTTTTGCTCTGGTACATGCTGAGGATATCTCCTAAGATTTAATATCTTCCCACCTTGCCAGCAATATCCCCTGAATCACTAATTATTGATTCACAAGGCTTACAGCGTTGTAAACCAGATCCCTTTTTTATTTATTATATCTTCTCCATTGTTCTCAAGCTAATGTAAAAACAATCATTAAGGGTTTTTGTCCCCTAAAAGTTTCAAGCAAGGGTTTCTACCATTTTGTGGAACAATAATGCGCTGCTTGGTACTCTATAATGTAGAGTATTTATGATGAGAGTGGTAAAAAGGGATTTTTCTTACATCTATCATATATAAGCTGCATATTAAATACTTTGATATAGTACTATTTAACTTCTAATTGTAAATTACTGTCTCCATTCAGTATCCATCATTTTATTATAAAAAGTAACTGGCCTATATGGTTGTAAGTCAATCCTCAGTGCTGATTACAACAATCCTATTACTAAAAGTCATAGCTTTTTGAGACTAAAAATGTAAGGATTTGGGGAGCCCAAGTTAGTTCTGCTTATAAACTAGTGATTCCAATTAATAATCAGAGGGATCAAGCAACTTCTATCAGTTTGGCCTATAACCTTCTATCTGACTAGGGTATAACTGCTTTAGTAGGAGCATGTTGAATGTGATGCGCTCCATGCTGCTCCAGATTCTCTACTGAAAATGAAATAAACTTCATAAATTGGTAGGGGGAAGTTCTTTTCTAAGAAACCCAAGGAGAATAGTATATAATAGACCAATACCCTCACAAGTGAGGGCACTGGCCTATAGATAAGAGATGGGGTTTGGGGGGTTACCACGCTTAAATTAGATAATGAAGCTCATGGATTGACTTCTTCTAATGTTGCAGTTTCATAGTTTCACGTTTGGAAAAGAAGGTCAGTTCATAAATTGCCTTGAGAACTGAGGTTGGAAAAGGTGATGGGACACGCTATGATTGGCTGCTCTCTAATTTAGCTTTCTTAAATCTTTCTTGTTTATTTTTAAATCAAGGCGCGCTCCATCCTTGGAGGTCCAGCGCTTAATTGCAAGCAAAATTCTATAAAAATTGGGAAGAGATTTCAGGGAAACAACAGAAAGGAGGGGGAAAGTGAGTCAGAAATTTCAACATTTCTTGGCATAATGAAATTATTATATCTTATAAATAAAAAGTAAAAACATCAGACTTTAAAGACATTGGTTAATGAGTGGTGGTATATTGGGGATATACCTGGAGTAACTTGTGCAACTTTGGCATTTTAATTGATGGATTTCTATACACAAGAGTTTAATCCTTTCAATAAAAAAATAGAAAGTGAAGGGATTAGAGTGGCACAAAATGGTGTTTTTCTAAAAATAAAAAATTGGCCTTTTATACCTAGAAATGAGTAGTAGGCACCATCTGGCCTATTGGACTTTATAAGAAGCCTAACATATATCTTTCCTTTTTTGCCAACCTTTTAATAAGATTGGACTATTAGGAATCTATCCTCACAGAGTAAATTCATCAATGGTGGTGTAAATCAATGGTGAGATGGCGCGTTGTTGGGACTTAGAATTAATGTAAAGTTAACCTATCCTGGGAAACAGGTGGGCTCCTGAGGGGCCTGAACATGCTGTGGATCTTGGGGGCTGGGGAGGGGCATCATGTGAGAATTGGCAATCAGAAGACCCACTATTAAACAAATGACCTAGAAATGGCAAGTTATCTTTGTGGGAAGTGAAAGGCGCAGCAAGGGTGGAAGGAATACAGTCATCTGGCAAAAATATTGTGTCATCTGATATGAACCAAGTAGAATGTCCAGAGACAATGATGGTTGATGAAACAAAAACAATGAATTAATCATCTAAATATTGGAACCAATATATGGCAAGTAGGAGCTCATAAACAGTGCCATAGGAACTGTACAATAAGATATACCAATTAACCAAAGAAACTCACACACTATAGCAAGGTTTTCAGGGGACAAGATGGGTGACACAGTGATATCCACACTGCATTGCAGCAGAATTTTTGCATTTGACTGGCTTATTATGTTAGACGCAGGGCTCAAGTTGGCTCTGGTTCCATAATAGCAGGTTTTATCAGCCACCAGAGGAACCAAGCAACTGCTGTCAGTTCAATCCCATAACCTTCCTTCTAACTAGGGCTCAACTTTTCATTGTGAGAATGTTGGCTATGACGCACTCCATGCTACTCCATATGCTCTCCAGAAAATGGAAAAAAAACTTAAAATATTGGTAAGGTAAAAATTCTTTAGTTAAAAAAATGAAATAGAAAAATAGGCTAGTACCCTCACAAGTAAGGGTACTGGCTTTTAAATAGGGAAGGGGTACTATGGTTTGCGGTGCTGTTTTTAGGTTCTGCGGCTCTTGGGTTAGCAACTTCTCTAGAATCCAGTTACAGTGTTTTCACTTGAGAGGATAGGGGCATATTATAAGCTGGCATGAAAACTGAGGGTGGGGGAGGTGATGGGGCAGCCATGATTAGTTACTCCCCTAAGTTAACTTTCTTTAAGATTTTTAAAAATTTCTAAAGTTGAGGCGCGCTCTAGCTTTGGAAGTCTGGTGCTTAATTAAAAGCAAATCTCATAAATACTGGAAAGTGTATTGGGGAAATAATAAAAGGGAGGGTAAAATCAGGTTCAGAACTTTTTATTATCCCTCAATAAATTATTTTTTGTAAATGGGACATCATAAAATTGTCAGATTTTTTTATTCTTTGGGAAAACTGGGTGGTATTATTGGGGGATTTACTTGGAGTTCTCTGACATTTTGATATAATTGATGGATTTCTATATATAGGAGCTTAACCTTATCAACATAACAAGTACTAGACAATGGGAGTTGGAGTGGGAACAAGTAGATAATTTTTCTGGAAAGAATTTGGCCTTTTCTACCTGAAAAGGGGGAGTGGGAACCACTTAGCTTATTGATGGTTGCAAAAATCTTTACATCAGCAGCTTCATATAAATTATAGTATGCTTGTCTTGAACAATAACATGTCGTTAAAACAAATAAGCTATATTACAATGCTTTAAGATATTATACTGTAACATTTTTATACTTATTGCTATCAGGGATACAGCATATGAAGTTTAGACTGTCCTACCAGTTGAGATGCAAAAGCACCCAAAAGGAAAGACATAATGCCAGAGGAATTGCCGCTTAGATGACGTTGGCTTGATTGGGGGAGTGTGACAATTGCTTATCTTTGAATTTTAAGTGTAAAAAGAAACCTGGCATGAAACCAGGCTGTTTCAACTTTAGACCCAGTGGGTCTTGCTGCAGGGGTTGAGCAATCATATTTGCTGTTTTGGTATCTTCTATAGAGGAGCTGGGAACAAAAATAGAGGTGAGGGGGTGAGTCCTCATTTGAAGTGGAGACAAATAAGCCCACAAAATTCCAAAATCCTGATGGTGGAAGGCCTTAACAATAGGGTTGGATTCCCAGAAGTTACTTACATGATATGCCCAGATGGCTACAATGGGAGCTATAGTTGCTATAATGACTCTTATTGCCCAGCCAATGTAAGTCCTAAAGGACCATATAATTAGCGCCATAGGAAGTTTGGCAAGGAAAATTTTTGAAATAAATCAAAGATTGGGAGCTTAAGGAGATTTTTAATGAATAGTAAATTAATAAATTGAACATCATTTTCCTCAGTGTGTTATGACTGTTTAATAAGATGGTCAAATTTGGGGAAAATCTTATAAAATTATGGGATTGGAGCCCTCAAGATTCACCCTAACATGACAAAGTTTATAGTGAGGGGGAAAATTTTAATCTTAACTGAAACTGAAGGAGTCAGTGGTGTGCCAAGTTGCTGTTGGCATGACTTCAGATGCCTGACTCACGGTTTCACTTCATTTCCAACAGTTAGCATGATGGCATCTCGCCTGATGGGCAAAGGGAATCTACCAAGGCCACCCCATATAGGGGTGGTCCCAAATGGTCAGAAACGGGTTTAGAATACCCAACCCACCTGTACCTGATCGCTTTGGCATCTGCTTAGCCAAGTGAGAATCATTGAATGACAATTCTGAATTTTTAGGGGAGGGTTTCAAGATATCAGCAACATTTAACAATAGAGGTACATGCCAACTAGGCCTTATCCCCAATGTTTTTAAGGAATGTTTCAAATCACCAACAACACTAACCAATGGTCCAATGCCATTGGTGATTTAAGTGAAGATTTGTCACTAAAAACATTTGTATTAAGAAATACATACCTATTGGGCTTTGACCCCAATTTTTTTGAAGCATGTTTTAAACCAATGACAATATTTTCCAATGACCTGATGCCATTGGAGAATTTTACTGAGGATTCAACACTTGATTCCTCACCTACTAAATGTATGAGCCTTTCAGGCTTTTTTACCAAGGTTTAAAGGCATTTAGACCTTAATTTTAAGGACTCAGTGCCATCAACTTTGTAATATCCTTTCAGTCCATGGGGTGGCAGTTTCTAACTATTTTAGTGCAAATTTTTCTCAATTTTCCATACTAATTCAGCTGAGGTAAGCATGGGGGCAGGTAAAGGAATCTTCAGAGGGAGAACTGTCATCCAACACTCATATGCCACATGGGCAAGGTCACCTTGTGATACAAGAGGGACAGCTACCCCCTTTGGACACTTTTTGGTGGGGATTGGGAATGCCGCTCACTCTAGGCAGAGGAGACACTCCTCCAGACTTAAAATTACATCTTCTTATCATCAATTTCATATTTTACATAATGTTCTACTGTAAATACTTATAATAATAAGTTATATTAACTATAATTACATTCTATAAGAATTTTATTAACTGATATTAATATTTACAGCTATTGCACTTTAATCATATTAGTTATAGTATCATCTTAGTTTAGATCAGCAAACCTATGTATTGTTGATTTCAAATGTTTACTTTCCTAAAATCCATAAGTTTCTAGAATTTTTGGCTTTATTTAGATGCTAAGAGTTTATACTTAGTTTATTCATAATAAATCTCTCTCTTAATTTTTTTTACTATTTAATAGCCTTTTAGCTCTAAAACATTATTATTTTTAAAACAGTAGATATAAAAAGAGGCATCCTTTTATAAGTTTAGGTAAGATTATAATAGATGCCAGTTTAAGGATATACAAAAACAGTTTTTTAGTTTTTTATAAAGTATTAATTTAGAGTATGGTAAATTTTGCTTACCAAATAATCAAATTATAGTTTAAATTTTATCTTATTTAGCAACAGTCCAGAATCTTCATATATTTGTGCATATACATTAGCTATAGTATCAGTACTATTATAACACATTCATAATCAATTTTTGGCTGTAACGTTGATAGGCATTTTGGTATATCTAGACTAGATACTTTTTATAAATTTGGTATGTAACTACATAGGAGCTATAACTTTAAAATTAAGATATAAAAACCCTAGATAAATAGTTAGTACTGTTAGACTAGTTTAAATATAATTGTCTTTATAATTGATACCTAAGCTAGTCAAAGCTATAAGATTAAACAAGGTAGTTATATATCTAATATAAAAGTATAAGAGAGCTAAAATATTTCAAGTTCTAATATGTTTACATGTACTTTTGATGTAAAAAACTTATCAGAGTCTCTATGTAAATTGTTACAATATATTAAAACATATAACTAAAACATGACAATAAAAACTTATTAGTTTTAGTTGTAAAAACTATAATATAGTATTATCATGCAACTTTAAGATTGCTCTGAAGAGTTAAATAAGGCTTACAGATTCATTAATTAATAAGCTACATGTTAACTTATCAGGACAGGAACTATACTGTTTATTGTTACTGGCTTATTTTAATTCTTACCTAAAGTAATAGTGCATTTTTTAATCTATTTAGTACCATGAAATTGGTAAAATAAACTTTAATGTTAAAGTATGGCTAACTTGCAATGATATCAACTTTAAGGTGCTCTTAAATTAAAAAAATATAAATTTGACCCCAATACATAAGATAGGGTAAGAAAAAATTAATATAGCTTTAGATTATACATTGTATAACATAGATAAAACTCTAAACTAAAATTTTGGTGATTTTATTAATATAAAGGGGACCATCTACTAAAGCTTTCTGCCAAGCTGCTGCCAACTTAGTCAAAATATAAAATACATTCTTGCTAGATTTATATAAAACACTAGCGGAGTTACCCAGCATCACTCAGGTTTAATAAACAAACCATTTTAAATAATTAAATTAAAAATAATTATATAAAGATGTGGTATTACCGGGCATCGCTCAGGGTTAATGAAAGACACTTCAAATTGAGTATATTAGATTTTGTATCATAGCATAGATAAACCACTTTGCTAAAACCATCGAACATACCAAATCTACCGGTTACCAACTGCTTGATAACCCCATTTAAAACTCAATGAAATGAGCAAAAAACATCAACAGATTACCAAACCCAATTAACTTTTTGAATTAACCAACCAAAGTGCTTACTAAAACCATCAAGCTTATTAATCAACCAGAAACCAACAACCACTTACAAAAACTATTGAAACTACTGAATCAACTGAATACCAAACTGCTCAGCCATAACGTTATAGTGAATATCATTGAGAACATATAGGGTTTCACTTCTTGCATATAAAACTTTTTTTACTATGAAAATAATTTTGTTTAAAATTTATAAAATTTTGTAGGCATGCACACAACAACTCACCAAAGTTTTATCCCAATTGGATGAATGGTATAGGAACGCATATGGGACAAAGAAACAAACATTCATTTGGGACCATCTAGTACTAAAAAAACAAACATTCATTTGTATATATATATAGATGATTAGATAATTTTCTGCCCACTAGAAAACCTATCTGGATGGGTTGTCTACCCATTATCACATAATTCATGCCTGGTTACTTGTATGAAGAGTAGCTTGCAAGACCACCATCAGATAATTTGTACTAAATATATTTATTTATGCAAGTTATAAAGTCATCTGTACAGATATTATCAAATAAATCTTCATTAAAGTATAGATCATTTATATACTTGAAGCATGTTGCTTCAGCTATCATTGAGCCTAGAAGTAAAGCTTATCTGATATGTGGTCACTTTGTACGATTAAATAAAGTACCATATATACCAATTTTAGAAAATAATCTTAGTTTATTATACATAGCTTATTTTCCATATGAACTTGATACCTAGTATAGCGAGTCTAACCTCTAAACTTAATAAAGTATATTAATCTACCTCTTATATTGAACTCCCAAGAAAGTATATTAAAGATAGATTTATTAAGTGAACCTATGAGAGTTAAGATATATCAAGATGATATACAATGAAGCTTAACTAGCGTTGACCTTCATTGGCTCATGTAATTTTGGTATGAACCAGTTTAGAGTTTAATAGGTATGAATGCACCTTTGAATAGTTTATCAAAATTTTCTTGGACTAAAAACTTTAATCTAAAAGTATATATATGAGTTATATTGTTAAGGATGGTTATCTAGAAAGCATCTATATACCAAAAAAGAAAATATATGACAGATTTTAGGGTTTTAGCTTTTGTAGTCTTTGAGATATGGTGGTTTAGGAATTCTCATATAAAAATCTCTTAATTCCATTGCCTTGCTGTCCCTCACTTGTTTAGACTTATCTTAGCTTTCAAGGATTTTCCCAGGGGAGCAAAGATCCGTGCTCAAGTTCAATGCCTTATCTAAATTTGTGGCTTTCTGCCCAGGGTGAGGCTTCACCAAACCAACGAGAATCCCAATGATAGCTTTATATTACAAATCTATACTGGAGATTCAAGTGTCATGGTAGGTGCGTGTTTGACCGTGAGGTAGGTTCTTATATTAGAGAAATGTAACCTTGGGCGGGTAAGCTATCACGACAGGCTTTTTGGCCAATTCTATGCTTAGTATAACTGAACAAGGCTCATCATACAAAGCCAAATATTAAGGGTAACTAGCTAAATTGCATGTTATATCACAGGCGAGCTATGCCATTTGGCTGTTCAACAGCTTCTTGAAAGTATTGTTGGTTATCCATCTGTTCTTTCAACCAGTTTGCCATCTGAGCGCCCGTTAAATTCATGAGTTGGATTTAGACTTACGCGTATAGGTTTAAAGCTTGAATAAACCGGGTTTTGAAAAGTATGCATTTATACCCATTTTCATTTCGAGAGAATGTCAACGTCAGTTAGATTATTGGATGTAAGCTTTTTCCATTCCAATATGATATAAAAAGAGCCAAACTTGGAGAGATTAAGTATTGGCCAGGTAAAAATCTGAAAGCCAATTCTCAAAAGCAATTCATGAGCATGGGTTCTGTTTAAATTAAATCGCACCCTAAACCCTCCAGGTATTTACTACCGCCTTAAAAAGCTATTTAAAAACGAGAAAGCGTCAGGTTTCGGCCCTAAAATATTTTATCGGATGAAACTTACTCAGCTAGATTTACTCCGAGTGGGGGCGACCAACTGCCGGCACTGGGGGGTCAACCTCATCCTTTAGGATGAGATCCTCTTCCTGGGAAGCGATAGCCTCATCGATCTCGATGTCGGGGCCCTCGAGGTCCTCGTAAGTAGCAGTCAGGATGGGCTTGAGGATTGACTTGAAGTAGGGCGGACGGGGTTGGTGGGGATTGTTTTGGCGAACGAGGTCAAAATAAGCGCGGTAGATATCCCCGTCGTATCGGCCGAGAGGTGAGTTGATGACATAGTCCGAGAAGCCAAAGCTATCGACCAGATTGACCGCCTGAGGGCGCAAGGCTTGGCACAGTTTCATGACCCGGATCCGAATCTCTTGCATTTGGGAGGCGGAGAAGTAACTTGCAGCCAAAAACTCGGAGGCGTTTTCGATTGTCACGTGGCAGGCGTATAATTGGCACAGCTGCTGCAATATGGGCTGTAAAGAAATTGGCGCATTTGAGACACCTTCCACAAACTTATTTAACGTAAACGCGTGATAATGCATCTTTGCCGCTTTCAGGCGCTCCACCGCTAAACAGATTAAGTAGGCACGTTGAAAAACTTACAGCATCGTTCGTACGCTTCGTCAGTGCTGAGGCCGACATGGGTTGCCTTTTCAAACTCATGGGTGGCTTGGCGGACAGCTGCGGCTGCCACTACGCCCCAAGCGCAAGCCAAGGCTGAGGAGTCGCACACCTCGTCAGCGGAAGCGGAAGATGAGAAGGGCGAGGAAGAAGGTAGTGCCATATACTGAATTCCGGGAGAAAGTGTCCCATTTGTCATCTTAAATTGGCGGTAACAAGCGACAAGATAGCGCCCCAGTTGAAGTGTGAGGATAGTGTTGTCGCCCTCCCAAGTGCATTGGATGGCAAAATCTTGATACATGGATGAGAGTCCCGTGTAAGCAGAGTAACCATGCCCACCAAGCGTCTGGCGACACTCTTCAATCAAGCTAAGTGTCGCCCAGGTCCCAAAGGCTTTGAGTCCCGCGCTAGTCGCATGCACTTCTTTGAGCGAGTCCAGAACTGCCGCCTGGTCGCTTGTTCCTTTGGAAAGAGATTCGACCTGATCTTGTAATGATTTGTTGAGGTCTGCTACTGCCTTCGCTGCAAAGTGTAACGCAAACGATTGGGCCAACAGAGGCAGAAGCCTGTGTTGGTGGATAGCGTAATCCAGCAGCTTTGTCTCAAGCTTACCTGGAGTTGAGGAAAATTGCCGGCGGATGGCGCCATATCGAATAGCAATTGTAAGAGCCTTTCTGGAAAAAGTGGCACTGTCAACCACCATACTAACGCGCCCTCCGATCAAAGCTCCATAGGTTAGCTGTGCCAAGGGGGGCTCTTTGACTTGACCCGTTCGTGTCACTTGAGTATGCTTCATGAGCATGTACGAACGAGGGATCCGGACATGAGTAAACTGAATATAGCCATTATCGATGCCGTCGCGCCCCATTTTTCTTCCCGCAATCTCCAATATTGATACCCGGTTTGAGTTTAAAATCCACTGGGTTTCGAAGAGGAACCATAAAAGTCTTCACCCCATAACATTTTCCCTTAACGATAAGCTGAGCGTAAACAGCCGAGTGAGTTGCCGTCTGCGCAGCACCGCCTATCCACCATTTAGTAGCCGTCAGAGTTGGGGTATGGATGATGAACTCATCCGAGGCTTCATCAAAGGTTGCGGTTGTCTCCAGTCCAGCTACATTTGAGCCATGGCCAAGTTCGGTCATGGCGAAGCACCCTGTAACTCCATTGAGAGTAATCGCTCCCTTTTGGATCCAATATTCTAACTGGTTAGGGGTTGCTTGACCTTGAATAGCCCCCAAGAATAGCCCAGCATGGACTCCAAACCGGGTATAAAAAGCAGGATCAACATAGCTTATCACCTCCATACGGAGTTTAAAAACATTGGCAGGCTCAGAGGCCAAATAATTGATTAAGCTTCTAGCTTTGTTTAGAGTCCGCTCGCGAATCTCAGCTAGGGAGAGGTTTGGCTGGTCGCTAAGTTTCCAAGTAGGGTCCCTCTCAAACTGAAGCATTATCTTGTTCTTAAGCTAGAGAGAAACTTTAGTCAAACACCTATATGACGTAAAAAAGATTTAACTTACCTCGGTAATCTTCTTACCGCCATTTAAAAAATGGGTTAGCTCATCAATTGGAAAAGATGGGGACGACCGTTCTTCATTTAAACTCACGGATGGACTTGAAAAATAATTTAGGACAAATCGACAACGCTGAGTACATTATGGAACTGAAGGGAGATAAAGGGTAAAGATGGACTTACGAAGGAGGATCGACATGATCCTTCAACTGTTTTAAACGTCTCTGGGCTTTATCGGACATGTATATCACGGAGGGTAAATAGCAGCTTTTCGATAAGCAAACTAATGTAAGAGAAGCAGGGTATGCTAAAGTAAAGATGAAAAGTCAATTTCTGGACTTACTAAATTAAATTAAAGGCTTGGAATACTTCCTTGCGTTCAGTAAGCTTGTAACAATCAAAAAATTAAGCGCATTCTATTAGCTGATATTTATATCAATGGACCTATCTGACCATTATGGCTAATCTATTACGACCATAATAATAGTATGACTGTCCAGGTTAACCGCACCAAATTACTATCCGATTTCAGATTACCCTAGATTCATATAACATGCCTAACTTCAACTTTCCATATTTCCATGTGATTCTTGATCATTCCCTTTCAGTACTACCTAAAACATATTTATTAGTTGAACCGCACTTGATAAAATATCAATTGGTCTGCAATTGTGTGCCGTCGAGATATTTTGAGTGATTTGGCAATGGTTTACGACCAAAAGCCAATATAACTAGATAAGCAAATAGCTTAGGGCAATTTTCCTTTTGACAATAAATATAAATGCATGGGACCATCTAGTACTAAAAAAATAAATATAAATGCATGTGAATAATAAAAGTATAGTTGATTTCCAAACTAATTTTATATCTGCTACTCTCGATACTGGAGTTATGTTGGTGCTGTTTTAAAATCATGGGATTTTTAGTATAACATGCGGTACATAAAGCACCGCAAATATATTACCATCTGCGATGGGTTGATAATTATCTAGTATTTTAGTGTTGACTATTTAACAGATCCTCCTACCTCGAATAAACACTATTTAACAGATGCGTATAGTTAATGTGACGTAAATAATCATGCCCAAACTGAGCTAATCTACAACTTGATTTGGAATATACTTTTAGTAATTTAAAAACTAAGATAAATTGGTTTGATCAAAGAAACGTATGTACTTGCTATCTAAAAATTCTAAACCTATTTTGGTAATTCATTCCTTTTGGTTAAAATCATTTAGTTCTAAAATTATTCGGATATTTTAATTGATCAGCCTTTAGTATAGTTAGTAATCATTTGACCAAATTGCATATAACTTATATACTACCTATCTATTCAAAAGTTATTCTGATACTTTAATTGGTCAGCCTTTGATGTATATTTTTAATCATTTGACCAAATTGCATATAATTTATATACTCCCTAATCCCTTCTGCTCATTTATACTAGCACAGTTTAAGCTGATTACCATTGATGGTAATGTAAGAGATGCATAAGGTAGCTCTAGCTTCTATTATTATAGAAACTTGTCAACTTTAATAATCCTTTTTATGAAAGTAAGTTCCTTGACAATAGATTGTGATAGTTATTTTATCATAGTAAAACTGTCTTATAAATCATGTCTTTGTAGATTTATTATAATGATCAATGAATTTTATTTTTTAAATTGTTGGTATCCTTGCAAATTTTATGACCTATAAAAAAGCAAATTGTTGGAAAAAATATCATATATTTTCTTGGCTAAAGTGTCAGTTTAGTTAGGATAAAAAATTCCAAAGGCAATCAATTGTATCATTTTATAATTAAGCAAATGAAGAATGTAGCTGCTATATAAAAGGATAGGCTTGGTATCACCACTCAGTAAAACCAAGTAGATAGCAGATACGGATTTAAGTTTAGTAAGCAGTATATATTAGTTCATGTATCCAAAGATGCTAATACTCCATCAAAGATATTAATGCAAATCATCAGCGATTCTGCTCTATAAGAAAAATTAACACTATTATATTATTAGTAAATTAATCAAATCAAAAACTGTACTCACTATTTTATCTTCACATATCAGAGTGTAAATGTGAGTAGAGCGCTAATGTGAAAGTAATTTAAGGAGTGCTGATGTATCTCCCAGGTTTACTGATAGACTGTAAGGATGTATGACAAACAGTCCAAGTGTTTACTGATGACAAAGCTTTATAAATAACCAACCAAGTAAATCCTCAAGTATGATAAGATAGATATAACAACAAGAGTAAAGTAAAAGTAAGGAGATGTCATTCTAAAGAGATTAGGTAATGGGGAGGAAAGGGCTCTATTTCAGTAAATAATGGAAGGTCTGGTTTGAGGAAAAACGTAACAATTAGAAGCACAAGATGGTTTTGCTCATGGTGAAAATGGTTTGCCATCTCAAGGAGCAGTACATTCTTTCAATAACAGATAAATTCCTTATTCAGTATAAGCATATTAACTACAAAAAAGCATATGGTTTAAGTAAAAAAATCATAAAAGAAAAACTGGAAAAAATTAATATCAAAAAACTTTGTTAGAACCATCTAGTACTAAAAAAACTTTGTTAGAAATTTGACCAATGAGAAAAAGAAGTTGGTGAGGATTTTAATTTAAAGGTTGTGATATATTAATACCCTGGAAAGGATAACTTTAACCAAGTGATTTTTAATAGAGACCTTGATAAATGAGATGTATTGGGTAATCCCAGACACCCATTTCATAAGCATGAGCCAAGGTAACCGTTTGAACTAATTTTTATTTAAGCGAGGCAAGCCGACCAGGGGACAGGCATTACCGAAAGAAAGAAACGACATGAAACCTGAACAGGGTCAACTCCGTCAAAGAAAGTTTTTCCACCTCCGGATTGGGACTCAAATTTTTCTGGTTACGTCATGGGTAAGGTTTTCGCATTTGAACTAATTTTATATTTGATAAAGCATTTAATTAGGTATACTTGGTTTATAAAAGCTTCTCATTAGTCAACTGAATAAAATATATGAATGTATTGCCCTTAATAGATTTAAAACAATTGAGTATGCCTGAACACATAGCCTATTATATTATCATCCATTTTGCCTTAATACCCAAATATGGAATTTACAGATGACTCAGTACTTAAACGTACATATAGACAGCTCAAACTCATTCTTAATCCATGGTTTTATTTTATATCAATTTCCTGTACATCATGGCTGCCCTTGATCAAGCCTTAACTCCTTGAATTAGTAGCTGGCATTAAAATTATTAAGTTCCATGACACTGCCTTCACTTTTTGGGGTTTACTCCCATTAGATTTTGATGGTTGACTTCAATAGTTAATAATTTAAGTAAACTATCAAGCTTTATAAATATCTCTTTTATTAAATCATTATATAACTCCATATTTTGTCAGCATAAAACTCTAATTTCTCTCACCCATTACCTCAAAATATTCTGTCCTAATCTAAGAGGTACGCATGTAGCTCTCATTTTTAGCAGCACTAAGTATACTAGCTTAATTAAGATAATGAAGTCATCCTTGATTAATATATAAACTTCACTTGGGCGCTTCAAGTTTGTTTTACAGCAATTAATTTTTAATGCAAGCTGACTAGGGATAGAAATTACTGGAGCTCAGAGAGCAAGTAAACTTAAACTATAATAATCTAAAAATGGACAATACAAGACAAAATGACCACTTGAACTAATTTAAAGCTACTTGACCAACAAGGTCAGAGGCAGTAAAATGCTATCCAACTATGGTGGAGGGTGAGGGGGAATTTGGAGGCTCATTATCATCCTCTGGGTTGAACAAAGTATGGCAAAGAGCTGAGAGCACAGGCTGGGTGCATCTCTAAAATGGGGGTCAATGTAGCAAAGTGGGGTCTTGCAACTCAATCTTTGCTATGAGGAGGGTGGTGATGCATTTATAGAGGACTTTCTCATACAGTAATTGATTTAATTTTATTTTCCACTATTTTTAGTATATAATTCCTCTTTCATATATAGATCTTACTTTATCATATATAATCTACATAAAATTAATATATACTCATACAAATGATATCCCAATTAGATGTATGATAGTGCAATTTATAAAATGGCCTACTAACGTTATGATTTGGAGTGCTCCATTCATGTCTATCCTTCTGTATTATTCCTCATTTTATTATATATATATTTTATGATGTAGCTCACATTGGGCTGTTTCTGAGTAAATTATCTTTAGCTTAGTGATAAGATTGCACCATTAAATGTACCAATTACTGAGAAGCTTTCATCTACAATCAGGAAAATTCAATTGTTAAAAATTCAGGATCAGGACAATCTGGATTAGGGATATATTATAAAAGCAAGTTTCATTACCTTCAGAAATTTGTATGTATTTATGAGAACTCAACTTATCTAAAGTAGATAAGTAGGGTCAGAAAATGACCTTTGAGGTATCTATACTGCGCTTAGTCACCAAGTAAACTAGACAAGAATCATTAGTATTACTCCCCATAAAGTCTTATATTTTTATATAAGGTCTTAAGGAATTTAAGAAGATTATATTCTATTTGTTAAGCAAAGGAGGTTTTATTATTAGCATGTTGTTGACTTCTTCAGGAAGATTTTCCCAAATTTATAGATATAGTATATAGAAAGTCTTTTATTTTCTATCTAAAGTTGCTGCCTTGTGATTTCTGAGCTGGAAAAAGTAATGGATGAGGTACTAAAAACCTTGCACACATTTGAAATATTGCAACCCTAAGACAAAAGAAAATTGCCTTGATCATATAAAAGATAGAATGCATCAAAATCCAAAGACATATGGTGCAAACAATACCAAAAAATTCAAGTTCAGATTTTACTGAGTTTGAGCGTTCTGAAAATATCACACACAAAGCAATAAATTCACAGATTTTACCCAAACATGCTGAGGTACAGTGGCGTTCATATGTTACCAGCCTCTGTCAATGTAGGGCTTCACAGTGATGTGATCAAATGGTCATAATCAACCCTGGATCATAACAGGTCCTGGTTGGTTTTCTGTTTAACCTGTCATGGCCTCTTGATTTGATACTTAAATGACAGTGAAAAAATCCAGAACTTGGGGTTTTCTTGCCTTTCTTTTTTTATTCGAAGTGGGTCAACCTTGGGACAAATATACCACACCAAGAATGTTTTCTAGCCAGTACAGGTTTTGAACTCAAAACCTGTACTAGGGGTGGAAGCAGTTTTACCCGCTCAGCTAACCACCCTTGGTTTTCTCACCTTTCAGTCATTCAGAATTGATAAATTAAAGAATAAACATAAAATTTAACTTCCTAAGTAAGGTCCTGACATATTGAATAGTGATTTAACTTGGAGAAATAAACAGTAGAATTTCATGTGAAGATAGAGGAACATTCATTCTCAATGGATAAATAGTAGATTAGCAAGGACTACATAAATTACTAATAATTTAGGCGTTGAAGACCAACAAATGCCAGCATCCCAGCAACCACTAGCTAGTAGATTAGAAGGTTAAATTTTAAAAAGATTTGCAAGAAAGATATATAAAAGTAATTAAGGTGGGTTGACCTTGGGACAAATATACCACACTGAGATTTTTTATAGCCAGTACAGGTTTCAAACATGCTTACAAAACCTGCACTAAAGCGGAAGCAGGAATTAACCTGCCAGGCTAACCACCATTCCTGAAAGATATATAATTTAATTTAACTTATCCCAAATTACATTGAATTGACACATATGCCTTGTCAGAGAAATTGTATCACATTAGTCAGTTTAATTACCTAAGTACCAACTTAGGAAAATCCATGTACAATTACCAATTATTACAGACAGGTATAATAAAATTCTTGTCTTTACTGAAGATTTTCAGCATCTATATCTTTCAAGAAAAAGCACAGAGATATCACATAAGGTGTGCTTTATTCTCTAGGTTATTCTGCGTTGGTATTGCTACAGTTCACAACAATCTGGTAATATTAGGTTGGTATATGAAAGGTGCCTTAATAGGATAACTTGGGTTAATTTAAAGCTTAACCTTATATTGATGTTCAGAGGTTCCAGCAATTCTTGTATGGATTTCCACTTTCTGTCAGACAATGGAGCAATATCCTTTTGTCCTAAAGAAATGAATTTAGACTAGATAGAATATAAATGCTAAAATTAATAAGTAAAATGATGGTAATATAAAGTACTAATGAGAATCAAGATTATGATGAAGGATAGGCACACCATCTATGAAGCTGAAAGTAGATTCAGGAATGTAAAAGATAATAGCACATTTCAGGTTTGAGTTGTAATATGTCATGGTGGCAGCTGATAGGATTATGACTGCCCATCCATTCTGGGTGTGCTAGTACCCAGTGGAAGGCCCAAAATGCCAGGAGTTCATCTAATCTAGAGACTATTAAATGGAACTAAGGTCTAAGTGGAGAGTAGGATAATAAAAATGCATATCAAAGGCTTTTATAACAAGACAGAAGGCTGCAATGGGGCATCTTTGGGTCTTACTGGGGCAACCAGCATGGGTGGAATCATGGAAGGAGACAACTACTCCAAGTTTTGCAGGTGCCGGTAATTGCATAAGAATGGTAGAGAAGGGTGTGTGAACATGCGTTAGACATATCATGCCAAATCAGTAGCAAATTTGCTAGGTAAATTGAGGTTTCAGGTGTGCATGATGTTCATTATCATTCAGCAATACTGTTCATGAATGTTTTTTCTTAAAGTTTTGATAACTATATGATAACTGGTGGGATCCATGGATTGAAATCTTTGCTTCTTGATTATTGATAGCATAACATGTATAATGGCTTGACTTGGCAAAATTGAATTGAAAGCTGGTTGATATGACTGCAATGCGGATTCCACAGGATGTAAAATAAGGAAGAGCATGTTTGCTTAAAGGTAAATAAAAATGAGAAAATAAATGGCAACATACCCTAGGTATGGACAGATGTCTTTATAGTGAAGAGGGTGGAGAATTATAAGGGAGCTCAAAGCTGGACTGAGCTTAGGCTCCTGTGGGAAAACATAATTGGTTAGGTTAGAAAAAGTGTAGTAAGTTGGTTTATAATCTTTAAAAGATTAAATCACGCCATAAAAAGCTTGATAGCTCATTTTATATTCAGAGGATACTATAAATTGATAGTTTTAATCTTTCACATATTCACTTGGACTAGTGAGATATTCCACTCAGTTATGAACAAACCTGTGTTTCTAAAAGATCAATTAGCTAACATTTAAAATAAGTTAAATGATCCCAGGGTTTGATCTGTAATCTTATCACTGTTAATGGCCCAATCTAGCTTATCAGACTTGTTAGGATTATATGGTGTTTGGAAAAATTTCATGATTTTCTTCATAATGTAGGGAACTGAGCTATAACTGGGATGAGACTTAAGGTACTTCCAGAAGCCCCATATTAGACCACATCCCAGCAACCCTCTTCTATCATTTTTTAACAAGGTAGAAGAAGAAAACTTAGGAAATGAGGGAGGATCCTTGGGGGGCAGGGCAGTTACACATCGCTCATCTACCACATGATTAAGGTCACTAAGATGAGAAAGGGGAGTGCAAAGGGTCTGGTGTCCTTCTTACACCTGAAGGGATATTTATTATGGGCCAGGAAGAGGGTTAGGAATCTGAACTTACAAAATAAATTAGGATTTATATTCCTATACTGGACTGAGATCAACAACAATAACACTTGCATTTGTGCATACTGTGCCATTTGTTCACATTACAGCTAAGTGGTTTCCACTATCTAATATTGGTAAGCAAAAATAGTGAGGCACAATAATGATATGGATTAGGAGTTAGGGCAACTACCCAAGTTAAGTATTGAATAGGGCCTTGTTGCCTACTTAACACAATTGAAAGTTAGATGGGGCAATCACTCTATCTAAAGTGGCTGATAGCTTGCTTAGGAGGAAATCAAACCCCATATTTGTTTGTTTGTAAATTTATCATTATTAATAGAATCACATGGTGAGTTATCAAATTAACATAATAAAATTTTTTGCTAGTCCTGAAAAATTGTCAATTGGCTAAATATTAATGAATATATTATTTACTTAAGGTAAGCTGATTAGGAGAGGGGGTGAAAGGCAAGTTGGTAAAGGCATATGGCTACCAACCTGAAGGTTGCGGGTTTGATTCCCGCCCTTCACACATTGATTAGGTGCCAGCCAAAGGAAGCTATTGGCGGTTAGTAGGTCTAATAACACGAAAACCTTACCCATGACGTAACCAGAAAAATTTGCTTCTAATCTGGAGGTGGAAAAACTTTCTTTGACAGAGTTGACCCTGTTCAGGTTTCATGTCATTTCTTTCTTTTGGTAATGCCTGTCCCTTGATCAGCTTGCCCCTGTTAAATAAGCTGATTAGGAGATGGACATTACTGAAACTAAAAACTAAAAAGTAATGTAACTAAATGATTCAAACAAAACGCCCAAATGAGCGGTTTGAATATTAACACTTTAGACAAAAAAAAACCAACCAGGTGGGCAGCGGAAACTGCTTATCCCTTTATTGCAGAAGGGGAGAGGGAATTGGGGGGCTCATCTTTGGCAGCAGCTTCCTCCTCCCATAGTAGGGTACATGTCAAGGTAGATAGCAAGGGCGTTAGGGCATCAGCGGCATGTGGTTCAATATTAATAACAATTGGTATTTTATGGAAATTGCCAGTTAAGAAAATGGCACTGATATATCTGGCTAAAGCTTTTTCAGCTTTAATGCGGGTGTCTGGGAGTTTAACAAATGTGCAATATTGGTTTAGGTAATCTTAGCTTTAGGATTCCGTGCAACAGTTACCATGTTCTGGATAGTTTCATTGACATTTTTGTGTAACTGATTCACTGTAATTTTACTTTTTGGGGTGAGGGTTGAGGGGATAACAGGATGGGGAATACCTCCTGTGAGCATTGCCACTGATTTGTCAGCAGCTTTGCGGAGGGGATGACAATCTGGTGTTGCAGCTGCTTTGACTGCAACCTGGTGGTCACTGAAAAATGATTCAGCATTTGGTTGTGGGGTATATAGATGAGGGGGGTATTTGGCATCCCATTCTGCATTAACAAACCGCTCAATTTGCAGAGATAATTCTTCAATAAGCTTACCTGATTCATCAATTTCAGCAAATAACTCCTATGGGTTCTGGTTGAATTTAATTGGGGAATCGGCGTATGGTTGAGGTTTGGTTTATTTGTTGGAGAAAGTATGGTATTGAACTGGGGTCCAAGCCAGTGCTTGATTGGAGGAATTATGTGTGGCACTGGGACGAGGAGGAGGCTGATTGGTGGCTGCAGGTGCAGCTGCAGCCTCAGGCTTTGGGGGAGGGTGAGGTAGGATCATACCCCATGTCAGAACTGGTATAGGGTGGGTGGCAAATTGGAGGTTATCAGACGAATAATCTGATCTGTTGGAAGTGTCTAAGGAGGGGCACTTGCATTTCAAGTGATCCAACTAAAAACAGGATGGACAGATCATCTGACCGCCTTCAAAATGGCCCAAAATGGATGGTCATGGGCAGAAGGAATAATGGCACAATGGGGAATTGACATGGCAATTTTACTAAGTTTAGGGCTGATTGTGGCATATGCCTGAGGCCCAGCGAGGCGTGTGGCCCCATTTAGGACCACAAATTGTAAGATGGGGTTGTAGCCATAGGCTGCCAAACCGTCCATCAGCTCCTGGTGGAGCACCGCAGGGGGAGGTGGGTGGGCAAACCAGCAAACTGGACCATCAAAGTGGTGTCCACTGGGAGCTGTGTCCAAGTTGTGGGGAGAGGGTATCCTGGAATACCAGGGGCACAGTTGCTGCAGTAGCGGCGTCAGCTTCACAGGTGAAGCCAAGGTCAAAATACCCATTATAGGGGTGGGAATTGATAAAAATGGTGGGAATCATCACCACCTGTGCCATTTTGATAGTGGCTTGGTCATGGTATGGGAAGAGTTTCCCATAGTCAACCCTTAGGCCACAGTGTATGTTGCTCCAGGAGAGCACCAGGGGGCAGCGAGGTACTGCTTGTGTATGAGCCAGGTGGACATCAATATCCTTAGGAGGAACAAATCTTCCCATGGGTTTGGAATGACTGGGCAAGCCAGTCTAAGCGCGTTTTCCTGCTGAACGAAAAATGGTGTTGGTGGGGGGTTTGCCGCTGCCTCACACTGGAGCAGCCAGCGGAGAATACAAGGACATCAGAGCAAAACTACAGCAGGCGATCAAAATTTACTTTTTTGTTTTTTGTATAATTTTCTCAGGAAGTTATGCCAAGTGGAAAGAGATAATTATTAATGAATATAAATTAATTATTTTTTAAATTTTTATTTGAGGTGGGCTGAGTTGTGGACAATACCTCACCAATTAAGAGAAAATCAAATTTATTAGGAAATGTGGATAAAACCTTGAAAACCTCCATGTGCAGTGTTCTGATAGACCATGAACTCCATGGACCGCCTTGCTATTTAGTATCTCAGTTTAGCATTGGTGCGCAACACTAACACAGTCATAGTCATCCCCTACCCAAAGTTCATGTACTGGAATTGAAATTGGGAGGCAATAGTATAAATAAAATATGATATATTAAATAGATAAATCAGAAGCTCATATTTAAGGCTTCACTCATAATAGGGCAAAGCCTGTAGGAGTCCCTATAAGCTTCAATGGGAGTGATATTAATTTTGCCATAGTTGGTTAGCCTTGGTAAAGTACTAAAATATCATAGTTGGATCTAATATGACAAAACAAGATAGTTGTGATGGACATTGACCTGGCAAGCATGAAGTTTGTCTGCTAAAATTCATGAAGGTAGTCATTGGTACAGCAAATCATTTCGTTGACATTATTTTTTATTCTTTTGTTCACCTTGAAAAACTTGATTTTTAGAGGTGGGGATCCCATGGTTGGGGATTTTAACACCACTCATGAATGGAAAAGCTTTGTCTCAACATTAGGGCTAAATAACGGAACATAATGAAAAGACAAATTATCAACGCCACTAAATTAGGCTTAATTTCAGCATTGATTTTGAATTTCTCTCTAATGGTAGAATTCTCAAAGCTTTAGTTAATTTGGATGATGCCGCAAGTGGTACAAGCTTAAAATTGAGGTAGACAAACTATAAAAATGGGCTTTTTTTATTAATTTTAAGTGCCAGTAACTTGAAATGTTTACATATGAAGGTGGTGGAAAATTTGTGGTATGGAAGTTCACCATATTGACAGATTAACATAAATTTCAACCAACGATCATTGGTTTGGCAGCTCTGAAATAAATATTAAAGTAAGGTAGGCATTTCAGTTGCATCATTTGACTAGCATGTTGGCAAAGGCATAGGATCTTGAATCCAGTTTTCTGATCTGAAATGTCATCAGGTGTTGCTTTTAGTTATTAATCACTGACAAAAAAACCTAAAATATAATGATAGAAAACTGATAATTTGAATAAATAGGTGGAATGGATTAAATGGGTGAGGATATAGGATTTGGTTATGGGGCATTTGGATTGGGCATTCCAATAGAGTCATTATGATTTTTGTGGCCTTTGTAAAGGAAAGCGTTTTAGTAGATGAGGCTTTTGGATTAGCAAATACAAGTGAATTATTATATCACAAAATGCTTATTTGTTAGTGTTAGGATCAGGGGAGCCCAAGTTGGCTTTGGCAAGCACTGCACAGTTTCATCAAAACTGTAATTCCTGAGGCTTCACCCCTCCTCCTGTACTAAGATAAGCACCCTTTCAGGAGTAAGAGGGACCCCAAGCCACCAGTAGCTATCTCAGTTAAGTTACTTAGTTCATGTGGTAGATAAGCGTTAGGATACTTCCCTGCACCCAAGGATATTCCTTCCTGAACCCTTTTCTTCTTCTTTTCTAAAAACTAGTAGGTAGCCACAGATTTGCCTGTGTTTATCAATGCACCTGCTAGGTAATATTTACTTTATTTAAAATCAGTTGATCTATCCAGCATTTCTTGTGCTCATAATTTTATATTCACAAAACACCCTTTTACAGCATGAGGGTAAGAGGTCAAATTCAATTAAGTTGTTAAAGGCAGTTGATTTTTAGCAATTATCTTTAGTTTTTATCATGTCAATAGCCCATTTTAACCAGAACTTTTTTCTAGGTAAAATAACAAATTTTATTTTTTATATAAGTTAATCTGACCACTAAAAGATATTATAATTTCCATCTAGTACTAAAAAAGATAATATATTTATAATAGTTTATATAAATTGGTAGATGACCATTGATAATTTTAGGATCAATCAAACATATTGAATTATCCAAAAACCTAATGATCATTGCCCAAAAACTAATTGAATCTATTGATCCAACCTAAAAACATTTAACATTAGGAAAAACATTTAAAATATTGAATCAGCCAATCACTTACTAATAATTTAAACAGTTAACTTGATAATTAGACAAATGAACACAACTGCTTGGCAAACTTAAATAATTAATTTCCAACTGAGTATCAAACTGCTTGGCAGTAACCTTATACTGATTACCATTTAAAAATATAAAATTCTCACTTCTTACATAAAAAACTTTATATTTTGGTATGAAAATTAAAAATCTGGCTTTGAGGTGCACACAGACCCTCTCCCATCCATCTTTCCAAATCTTTATAGCTCTACATGCTGTAGTTTTGGCTGGGTATCACACACATAGCAACACTTGCTTTTATTATTATAGATAATAGAGGGGTTTCAGGGAGGTGGTTTAGTACAGGGGCTTTTGTCATTATCCTAAGGCTCATACCACCCTTATCCCAGTTACTCATATTATACTAGAAAATGCTAAAACCTTCTCAAACACTAAACAACACAAAATGGTTCTAACAAGCCAGATTCAATCTTAATAAGTAAAATGGATTGCTGATTGACATTCTGGATCACCCAATCCACCCATGAAATTATTCTAAACGTGAGATAATTAAACAGATCATATAAAACTGGCTGCACTAATTCACTGGTCAGGATTTATCCAGGCAAAACTATTTCTTCCAGTATGAATTTTTCACTGATCTTTGGATCCAGGATATCAAAATTTAACAACATTATCTAAAACTTTTAAGGATTCCCCAATCTTTATCAATCTTCTTAGACAGCCCAATTAGAATATGCCTCATGGACCCTGGCCAGGCCAGTTCTTTGGGCTTCTCTCCAATTCTATCTCCCCTCCTATAAAAGCGGCATCCCCTCCTTGGGTCTGTTGCCTATTATTTCTTTTACATTAATTTACATTAAATAAAATTGTTGCTTCCCAAGTTTATTTGCAGGATACTCCTGTTAAAAATACACTGAATTTATCAAAATGATTTTGGTAAAGCATGCCACCACTCAGAGGGGAGAATACCCCAGTGGTAAAATATGAACTCACTACCACTGCCTCCACAAGTTTGATACAGGTAGATGAACTTCAAAGGACAATTATGAATGTGTTGGCATTGCGCACCAATGCCCTGAACTGAGATAGCAAATAGCAAGGCGGTCCATGGAGCTCTTGGCCCATCATATGCAGTGCATGGAGGTTTTCTGGGTTTTACCCTCATTTCCCATTTCTTCAATTCCCTTAATTGGTGCAGTATTATCCCAAGGTTGGCCCACCTCAAATAAATTATAGCATGCCACCACTCATGTGAGATTCTTGATAATCAATGATTGGGCTCTAATTCATAGATCCAGTGACTAGTCACATCACAGCTGAGTTTGCAAGAAATTATTCCCATGAACATCAATCTCAATCCGCCATGCATGGCACGCACCCCATTGACTTAATTGTTCCCCACCAATCTGCCTCCCATTTAGAAAGATCTGACTAATATGTGCCTCCTCCTTTTGCTGACTCTGGTGCGAAACCTTTAGAGGGGATTAAGTGATCATGCAATCTGCTTGGATTCCAGCATATATGGGCCATCTAGAGCTCTCTTATTTGGTGGCCTCTTCCCCTGCCCACATAGGTAATATGATCTAACGCCTCATTTCCAAAGCCAACCTGTGCGGCAGTTTACTCCAAGTCAACAACCAAAAAATGAAACCTAGAGCTCAATATGAACACAAATTGAGACAATTTGATTAGATTTACAAATACATTGATTTAAAGCACAAATATGCTTATCATAATAATCTTGGTGACTATTTGTAGCCCAAAATGAACCCAAATTCCACAATTCTGTACCAAAAGGACAGCAACCATAAAACCCAGAGCAGTTGTAATTTTTCTGTTACTCTATATCCCTGGGGGTTACCCCAGAAAGAAATGAAATAGCCCTCATTGCAGCCATTTTTCTTGTCATGGGGCCTTTAATATGTTTATGAACAATAATTACTTCTACAAAACCCTAGAACGTCTTGTTTAAGAGTTGTAAGAAAGTCTGTTCTCATGACAAGTTGGGTTCTCCACTGGGTTCTGCACACTCAGACTGTAAGCCCAGTATTCTTCTAATCAGCTGTTTAAATAACAGTAACTACATGATGCATTAAGAAACTATTATGATGAAGGCCCCTAAACTCTTTATCTAATGAGGAGTTAATCACTTTAGTGGGTGCATTTTTGTCATAATGCTAGATATGATACACAGGAATTATTTAGCAAGAAAGGTAGACTAGAACGTCAGAATTAAATTAAAAAATGGGGGAGAAAGCGAGGAAAAATAGGCAAATATCTTCACAAAGGAGAGCACTGCTAGTATAAGGGGGATGGCATCAGCGGGAAGCTGTGCTGTTCTAAGAAGCCTCAACCTGTGTTATCTTCTCTGGTTGTAAGCTATTTTAGAGTGTTTTTTTAATGTAAAAGTGTTAGAATTGCAAAACTGTTCCAAGCAATATAGGTGAAAGGAATGATGAGGCGTGACATGATTGGTTGTATCCCAATTTGCTTCCTATAGTTTTCAAAAAAATCTTTTTATGACGCGCTTCATCCTCAGAGTCCTAGCGCTTGAGTAACATCATAATTATAGACTGTAAAAGGCTGTTCAAGAATACTAAAAGGGGAGCCAACATCAGGATCTATAATATTAATGGTCTGTGTTAAACAAAACAATCTTACCACAGAATAAACATAAAATGGATTTCAAATATTGGGCATATTGGGAAATTAAAAAAATAAGAATTGGGCTGGGGTATGGGGAAACATACCTAAAGTAAAATTTATCATTTTGACGTGATAGTTGAGGAGTTTTCTGATTAAGTGCCTAATAAACTCAACATACCACTATGCAGTGTGAGGGTTGGATCAGTCTTGGAAGACAGAGGGTAGAAGGCACTGGAAAGCTTTACAATAGGGAGGCAAATAGGGAATTGATGTTTTATGTCCAGTAAGAAAAATTTGATGACTTTGGGCCATAAAATTTACTCAAGCTTACACTCTTCTTTTAGCTCCTTTGCGTGATTTGCTCAACCACATAATTTGTTATATTGCAGAAAAATTTTGGTAGATCCCTCGCTCTAACTTCATATCTCTTACACCTGATTTGGTTCTTCAACACATTCCATTATAATGTGCATCATTTTGGTGAGCCTACACTTTTTCTAACTCAATTTCATAACTTAGCTCTTCCATAAAAGTCATTATAATCAGCATAATTTAAAAATCCTGTACTCACATCTTTTTGGCTTTTCCACGTAGTTCAGCTCTCCCATGAAAGTTTATGGTGCAGCATGTTTTTGGAGTTTCAAAAATAGATGATCTATTCATGGAGTTTTTAGACTAATCAGTGCTTGGTTAAGAGCCTTTAGTTTATCATGTGAAATTAAATTTAGCTTCTTTAGTATTAATTTCACGTTTTTACCTCAGTTTAGTTTTGCAAACCAGCACATTTTTTTTCTAACTCATCTATGCTAGTAAATCTACTGCTTCAAGTATGTGATTTGCCATGAATATCTCAAAAAGCTGAATCAAACAATATATCATAATTATGGTGAGCTTTGTTGAGCGAAAAGGATTTGTTGCACTGTTTAATCAGCGTATTGGTGAAAGTAATTACTTTTTAAATCAGGATCTTTATTGCTGTTACACTTATTTGGCATACTAGCAGTGAGATATAAATCTTACTAAATAGATACCATAATACAGTTAGTATGTTGCCACCATTTAATAGTAGTTGACCTAATTGATTTCCTTAATTCTAAATAGCTTAGCAGTGAAATCAAACCTACTGGGTGGAACAAGTTCTAGTCCAATTACATCATCCCAGGGTTTCTCCTTACATGCTGGCTATGGAAGCGTAATTTTGTAACCTGCTCCAGCTTCTCATACTAAAATGGACTAAGTTCATTCAAGGATTTATAAGTCAAGGTTATCGCTTCTTCTACCTCTTTGTTAATACTATTTGTTATTTAACAGGCGGATTCATCTTCATAATGGATAGTAAACTAAAGCTGCTGTTTAAAAAAAGGATATTGTATATCAATCATATCTCACATCTCTTCCTTTACATTCTTTTCATCGTCATTTAGCTAGTCCAGAAAAAGTTGTCCATGCTCTTTGACAGCTTTGTAAGATTGAGCTGTGACAAACCGCATATTAAAGTATCTTAATTCTAAAATGGCGCTTGGTGGAGAATTTTTGATCATAGGCATTATGTCATCACTTTCTATTACTTTTGGTGCAGTTAGATAGAAGTTATTGTTGGCCAATTGTGATTAACGTTTTCACAGTGGACACTTGAAGTGTCATTATAGTTGAGCACCAGCCATTGGCTTTGCTGCAGCTTTATACCAATCCAAAAAGATAGGTTGGGTACTCAGAAGTGCCTGGTAGGGTTACTTGAGCTATTTTATGCTTAACCTTATATTGAAGTTCAGAGTTTTCAGGAATTCTTAGATGGCTTTTTTATTTCATTATTTAATGGCGCAATAGTTTTTTAATAGAGAACTGACTTAAAACTAGATATAATTTAAGTGGTAAAAAGTATTGAGTAAGAGGTTGGCATTATTTTATTTCACCAAGGAGAATCAATTTATGATGATTAATAGGAACACACCATGCATGAAGCTGGAAGTAAATTAAAGAATGTAGGGTTGATGACACAGCTTAGATTTTACTTGATATAAAATCAGGTTCCTTTTTTTAAACTAACTAAGACCAATATTTATAACAATTGCATTAGGCCTAACTGTAGCATTTGCTCACGTTATAGTTGAGGGTAAATTATTTAATAAAAGAAAAGCCAAGATGTAGATAGGCACAACATATGGCATTAGAAAAGAATTTGGGGCGACTAAACAAGCTTTTTATCAAATAGGGCCTTATCCCTAACATTGATACATTAAATCTAGTTTTTTGGGGAGTCACCCTAACTTATTGGCCAATACATTACTTATAAGAAATTTCCCAGAATTTTGTTTAGTTGCAAATTTGGCATTATCAATAGTGGTTGCTTACGCTTTTTAAGCTAATATTAACACAATTTTAGGCCTTAGATATGATAAAGCATCAATTAGTGAATTGATAATAATATATAAATAAAATTGATGCAAAAGGTAGATTGGAAGTCCAAAGTTAATGTTTAACCATACTATGCAAAACCTAACACCATGTTAAGATTATGTTCAAAATTGCACCATCAGTCAAAACTGAAATTATGGTGCTCACTACAGGTGTAAAAGAAACCCAATACTCTTGTGCTCACTCTATACATAAGAATCTCTAATAGGGCTTGCTCTAATAATACTTTTCTACTAGTCTTAAAAGTAAGTACAGTGAGGACATAGCTGAGTTTGGATTAAATTGTCAAAATATCAAAACAACTTGAGCATTTTTTAATATTTCTAACTATAGTTGGACTAAGACTTTTTTGTAAAAGAGATTTAGTCCCTTGTTAGGCTTCCATTTTTGTGGCTTGGTTGTGCTGTGCCATAGAAGCCTGACAGTCAATACTTGAAGCAGTCTAAGACTCATGACATGTATAATATTTATTTTTGAGGGTGCCAAGTCACGCTTAGGTCCTCTCATCTAAAGTATCCATCCTAAGGTAAGTACAGCAAAAGAGCTTATTAAAGTCAAGTACTGTAGGAATCCAGCTTATTTATGCTCACTGGTGCTTACGCCGCTGGATCCCACAAAGGTTTTTATTAAAATAAAAATTAAGCGCTACTATAGAGTTTTAAATTTTAATATTTTTATTAGAAGCGTGGGAGGCAAAAAGAAAAGTTATCCCTCTCAATATCTGACCAATCAGTGTTTAAACTGTTTTGGGGATTGGGGGGAATTCAAGGATTGTTTCAGAATAGCTTCAACACATTCCAAATTTGGAAATATGGTATACTCTTCTATCTAATCATGGGAAATTAGAGTTACTCTGGTGAAACAATAGTTGGGATGGGTTTTTGGGGCAGAGTATACCCATGTGGTAATGTTTTGATGTACCAACCAATCACTGCTAGATAAAATACTTTCACTTTGGAGGACCTCTGCCACGCCTATAAAAGGGGTGGCCCCCACGTTGGTGCTTGTAAGGACCTGGTTGTGGTTGGGGGAGTAACTTCCAATGGTCACCCCAATGTCCATTGTGTGGTCAGAAAAATCTGAACATCTGATTTTACATTTATTGCTCATGCAGGCTTCAAAATGATGTTACCCCAATAGATGGGATTACACCAAGAATCAGCCAGGGTCTTTTTGCTGATATCCTTGAAATCATTATCCTTATTTAAATTGCATTTAGGTTCATCACCAACTCATAAATGGCTGACATTTCCCATTAAGCTGATTTTGAATCAAGACATTCTTCCTTTGCAGCTGAGAGGGCAAATGTCTGAAAAGTACCTAAGTAGATATAAATATAACGGTGTAACTGTATTTTGTATAGAATATGGGGTTTTGTATGTTACATTTAACAAATGAAACCCATAAGAAAAGTTTGATAGAATTTAATGGAGGGGGAAATATGGATGAAGGATCTTGGTCAGGCGATGCATCCATATTATACAATGTCTTTATAGCATGTTTTTAATGTTTAAAAAAGGTATGATAAATGTACCAAGTCAAATGAAACTTATAATCACTTAGGCCAATTATTGGTCAGATTATTGATTCTTATCCTTTCACATTTACATCTCAGTTTACTGCCCCATGGGCCACTTAGTGTAATGATTTGCTGAAATTTCAATGATCCTTCATTTCAATCAAGCAGGATCTCATTGTGGGGTATTTTGGGCTCAAATTGGTCTGTGGGAATTTTTTCTAGTATTAAATTGAGTTATACCTTCCATTAAATTTTCTGTATGATTAATTGATGGGACTTCTTAAAACCCTTTCTTGGGTCTAGGCGTCAATTTTCTCATAGGAATCAATTGATCAATATTCTTCACATCCTTTCTGATATCCTGATATCTGACATCACCCCTTTAAGAATAATGGGAGGGGAGTACTGACGTAAGAATTATTATGTACATAGTTGATAGTACCCCAGTTTCTATAAATTTGATCAAGTATTCATATCCATGTTTGTAGGTTATAGCATATGAACCATCCCATATAGAATATAATTTTCATCCTTAGGGCGCTATATAATTGTGACAATACAAGACTAAATCAGGAATCTCAAAAGTGGGTAAAGATTGGCAGGTTGCATTTAGTGCTTGGCCTTCCTTATAAGTATCTTGGCTAGATTTGTCATTGCCTCTTATTGAAGATTGTATATCTTCTGGGCTAATCTTCTTATCATTTTCAGGATCTTTGGTATTATCACTAGTAATTTTTTGGGCTGATAGAGCCAGGGTGCCAGGTTCTTTTTCATATGAGGCATTGAAGGGTGCCAATTTGATGATGCAATGGACTTATCCTATAAGCCATCAAAGCCATTAGGATATATTGGTCCTAGTGTAATGGATTGGTATAAGCCACCTTACATAGTATTTAAACTTAAGTTCCATTTGCTTTTTCAACATTCCAGTCAATTGATGGATAGTTAGGCGCTGAGAATATTTATTGAGTTCCCATGCTCATAGCTAAGATTTCCACAAATTTTAGATTAAAGTGTTTCCCAATATTGCATAGCAGTACATGCGGGCAACTGTGCTTCTTAAATATATTTTGATATAAAAAGTTAGTGGTAGCCTTGGTGGTCTTTGCGGTAATGGCAATTGCTTTGACCCACTTTATATAATGATGAATACCTACAAGGATTTATTGATTTTCTCCTGTAGATTCAGACAGTGGAACTATGACATCTAAACTGATGGTATGGAACGGCTGCTGAGGGGTCATTGACTGATACTTGTACTTGGCCATATGCAGATTTTTTTTACAAGTTATGCAAGCGTCTAAGCCTTCCACTACAGAGTCCAGTATTCCTTCCCAATTGTATCAATCCTTTATATTTGTATTTTTTGGCCCCCATGTCATAAATATTGTGGGACTTCATTATAAATGTTACCCATTCTGAAAAGTTGCAAGTAAGCTAAGCAGTCATTTCTGACTTTATTGTATAACAATCTGTCAAGAACTTTAGTATTTTGCACGTGTCATCTCAAAAAATTTTGAGCTATATCATCTTTGTCCTTCCAAGAGTCTGGCATCTTGAGTCTCACAGCTAGTGACATATTTCCTGGAATTAACCGATCCTTCAAAGACAAGTCCAACAAGATCTTGATATAAAGTCCAGAACCCCCAAGGGTCACTGATGACCTCTCTAAGTTCATTGACAGAAAAATAGGTTCTGGCTTTTCCATCCAGGGCTGAGGAAAACGGACCATCTGAGACTAAAACCTGGCGGGAATCAAGCCTAAAATCAGGGAAGTACACAATATGAGGTTAAAAAATTTGGCCAAATTCATAAAAGTTCAATTTTATTGAAGAACAAATAATTTGCGGCTTGGATTAGATTTGATAACCATTTTGAACCTTTATGAATTATTCTCCTTTAAATTAAGCCCAAAGCTGAGAAAGGCTTCACTTTTCTCAGATACTCTGATCAAATCTAAAAGAACTTTTGGTTATTTTAACAAAAACACACTTCTCAGAAGTTCTGCGATAACTGGAGTCCATTTTCCACTCTGGTTTGCATCTACTGCTGTACATGAGCCCTCCGCCCACTCCGCTGCCTATTCTTCCAGCTCTGACGCTTCCTATTTCGCCACCCTTTTTCCTATATTTTACGCCACCCTTTTCAGCTCCCAGGGTCTCTTGTACCTGATGGTTATGGCAAATTTGGTGTGCGTTTTGCTCCACAGATTTATATGGAAACATAAGACCAACCATTTAGGACGTCTCTTTGTTTTGTTGGGTCAGTTAGCCTTGTTGTCACACCTTTGGCCTGGGTCTTTTCCCCCAGTGAACTCCTGTGCTCCAGTTCACTGATATTGAGTAGGTCATGTAACCGTTTAGCTTTACTATTGTATAAATGTAGTAAAGGCAATCTGGTCAGTCCATCTACGTTCATGTGATTTGTCCCAGCTTGATGGACAATGTTCATGTCAGAGTGCTGAAGTTTGAGAGCCCAGCAGGCTAGTCTTCTTGTCAGATCTTTCATGTTCTGCAGCCACATATATGAAGCGTGGTCTGTAGCAACAAAAGTTGTACTGTACAAGAAGGGTCAGAAATGTTATACTAAAAAAAACAGCTAGGCACCCTTTCTCTGTGACCCTGTAATTTCGCCCAGTTTTTAAACGTTTTGCTGTAATTAAGGCTTCAAGTAATCAATGCCTTATCATCCAGTTGCAAGTGAATAATTCCAAAGATAAATTGGAGGCGTCTTAAATAGAATGAATGGCTTCCCATAGTCTAGATGCTTTATAATTGGTCTTCTATTTAACAAATCCTTCATGGTTTTAAAATTAGTTTTTTCTCTACTCCCTATATGAAAGTGGTGTTTTTGGAAAGCAAACGGACAAGAGGTTTGTGAAGCTGAAAAAAATTAGGAATAAATTAATAGTATAATCCTATCATTTCTTAAAATTGACTGTATATCCCTTAGGCTTTTGACTCAGGAATCTTGGAGACCACTTCAACCTTATTGTATAAGGGCCAAATTATTTCTCCTAAAATTGACATATTCCTAAAACTTCAATTCCTAATAAAAGAAGGTACACTTCACAGGCTGTAGTTTGATGTATTTTATTTAACTGAGGTAAGCTGACCAGGGGACGGACATTACCAATGCTTGAACTAGCTAAAACTTAAGATCAAAAATAAAATAGAGTCAAAACGAGATGGACGGATCCACTTGGACTGACGCTAAATTCAAATAAAACACGCCAACCAATTCAGAAGTGGAAACAGCTTTAAGTCTATGGCGGTGGGTGAAGGGGGATAGGGATGTTCTTCTTCATCATCTGTTGTGGACATGTAGCGGCACAAAGCTGATAGCAATGGTGTGGGCGCATCATGGAAATGGTGGTTGAGATAACAAATGGGTACTTGCATCTCAATGTGTGTGATGAGGAGGGTGGAAATGTAGTCTGAAAGTGCTTTTTCTGCCATAAGGCATACTTTAGGTAGGGTGTCAATGGTTGCTAGGTTGTTGTGAGTAATGTGGTCTTTGGGCTGAACTTTGCGACTTCTGCAACTTTTTGAACTACTGAATTTTCCACCTGATAGTATTGGAGATGGTCTTTTTTCTGTTTTAGAATGGTACTAGGTAGGATAGGAGGTGGTAGGCCCATAGCCAGTACTGCAACTGATTTTGCAACAGCTTTACAGTTTGGGCGACATTTGGGGGAGGCAACTGCCTCTTCAGCTAGTTGGTGGTCACTTTTGAATGGGGTGGCATCAGGGTGAGGCGCAAAATGGCACTTTGGGAATTGGTCTGCATAATCAGTATTGAGGTACATTTCAAATGGAAGGGCCCAGCCCATTTGGATTCAAGGATAAGCTCATCCAATTCATCAACCTCAACCAAATAATCCCATAGATTTTGGTCAAATTTGATTGGGTTGTTTGCATATTGGTTATCTTTTTGCATTTGGCTGGGAGGATGATTTCAAGCATACTTTAGTCTATTCTGACTCCTGATTGGTGGGTTCAGGAGAAGAGGCTCGTTGACTTAATTTTTATTTTGTTAATTTAGTGGTTGTTGTGGCTACCACTTTGGGGGAGAGGGGTAAGGATAGTGCACCATTAAAAAATGTTATTGGATAAGCTATGGGGTCATCGAGCATAGAGTCAGGTATGGATGCCACAGCTCATGAAATGGAGGGGCAGCGCCATTTCAAATGGTACAGTTCAAAACAGGTAGGGCAAATAATGCGCCATCCATCCACTTGAGCCCAAAAAATGATCTGGGGCAGAGGGGATAATGGTGCAAGGGGGATTGAGAGGGCTATTTCTGTTGATGCTGGGCGTATAGTCACAAAGGCATGGAGGCCTGTGAGGCAACTGGCTCCTGTCATGGTTAAATGACAAAATAGTGGGAACCAATCCCAAGGATAAGGCTGGGCGGCAGGGGGCCAAGAAGGTGAAGCTTTAGGCCCTCTCTGACCTCAAGCACACATTAGACCAACGCTGGGTACAAGCCAAATATACCCAGGTTGGTACTAGTGAGGTGCATAAAACCCAGCCCCTTGTGTCAGCCCAGGCATTAAAAAGGAAAGTTTATTCAATTAACAATGAAGGTTCAATTTGGTTACTTGAGGAATGGGGGTTTGAAACCCTTTCCACTTACAAAACTATGCGTTTGGGTAGCATAAAACTTCAATTGATTACTTGAGTGAAGTAAATTTTGGTGTATTCTACTAATTCAGATGGAAACATCTGCCTATTGGTGAATAGGTGCTTAGGACCACTTTGGCAGACCCTGAATTACCCCAACAATGTTTAAACTGATTTTTGTGACCAACATTCCTTGTTAGTTGACTTTTCCCAGTAACTTCCCAGTTTTTCCTGTTTTATTTTATTTTATCACTGATGATCCTGTGCGCAGACCTCTTTGAGGAGGACTCGCGCTACATTCACCATACCATTTTACATATGATTTAGTTAGCCCCTAGTGAACTGTTGGTTCTCCTAGGTTCCCTCCAACCTGGGTCGCTTACCCCATCTCCCCTTGTGCACCGCGTCGCTTTTGGTTGGTTATTTTCTATAATTATTGCACTCCTCTACTTAAGTTATTATTGCTCCAGCACCCTCTGCTGGGCTCTAGTACCTTTTGTACTAACGGCTAATTCCCTGGCGTTAGCCTTGTGCACCAAGCACTACCACGCTGGGAACAGGAGAGTTATAGACACTCTCCTTACAGCTCCATTGGGAACCAAGAATTGTATCATGGGATCAAAACCACATTCTGATAATCCAGCAATAATTTCATTCATTAAAATTTCAGGTGGTAGGTGGGTAGGGAGGCCTGCAAACTGAACCACAAGAGTGGTATCAGTGGGCAACCAGGTATGAGTAGTTGGAAGGGGGTGCCCTGGAACACCAGGGGGATGGTAGATGCTACTGCAGCATCAGCTTTACTTGAGAATCCAAGATCAAAATACCCCTTGAAGGGGCAGAAGTTGATGAAGCCTGAAGGCTGCATAACAGCCTGGGCTAATTTGACAATGTCTTTATCTGAATAGGGGAACAACTTTCCATATTCAACCCTAAGGCTAAATTGCATGTTGCTCTGGGGAAGCATAAGGGGGCAGCGTGGCACCACCTTGATTTAGACGAGATGTAATTCTAAGTCTTTATGCAGGATATAACGTGCTGAAGAATTCAAAGGTCTAGCCAATCCAGCCTAAACAAGTTTTGGAAATGACTGAAAAACATTAGGAGGTGGCGCACCACTGCCCCATGTGGGGTCAGCAGGCGTCTAATGCATTGACATAGGTTCTTGAATAGGGCAATGGCAAGTGGAGCTGTTTTTACTAATTTCAAACTATAATTCAACCAAAAGTGAGTGAATTTAAAATGAGAGGGATGTAGTTTGATGTAATTCTCTCTTAGTTGTTAATAAATTGACTTGAGGTTGTCCAGGTGATTGTAAAGAATTTTTAGACAATGTTATGTCATCTAGGTATAAAATAAAAAACTCTACTTAATGATTTTGCATGATATTATCCATCACCCATTGAAATAAAATGAACACATTGCATAATCCCTAGGGGAGCCAGATTGGTTAAAACAATTCTTTTATGCAAGTCACCATATATTTTTCTTAGTTCTCTGGCGATAGATCCATCTGCTAATAAACATTGGCAAGATCCATCGCGGAAAAGGGATTTAAGCCAGAAAGCTGGTCCAGAGCATTGTCAATTAATGAAATTGAATAGCTTTCCTTATTTGTAAGGGTATTTAACTTCCTATAATCCATCATTATTCTGTAGCAACCATTTTTTACTTTATAAATACCAGTGGGGATGACCATGGACTCTGGAAGGGCACCAGTAAGATAGTATCTAACAGTTTCTTGAGCTTGGTATTCATGTATTGCTCTTCTACCTTTGATTTACTACATGGTTTTAATTATATTGGGTTAAATCTCTCATGTTGATACTAAGTGTACAGACTTTAATGTAACCATAGTTAACATATCAATGAAGAAATCATCTTATAAGTCATCAAGTAGATGATGCACTTTATCAAGTTCTACCAATTTAAATTATCAGATATTTGGACTGAAGGAATGTACATATAGAATTATTGGCGGGTAGACCAAGATCAAGGTGAGTACCAATAAATGTATCTTTTAAATTTAATCAATGGTGATTAATTGACCTTTCCTGATCTCTTGCTTTTTCTTGACTGATATTTTGATTAGTCAGGTTTCCAAGTAGTAGGACAATAGGCCGCTGATAAGCTGAGTCAAGGACTCCTGGTAAAACTCTTGGTTAAAATTTACTGTCTCCATTGACACTTGTGATATGCAGCAAGCAGTTTGGGGTATACTCAGGGTTATGTTGGTAAAACCCACTCTTTGTTCTCCTGGTTTAAATTTACCTCATTTGTAGCACAAATGGTATGCCGTCTGCAGCATTTTATGAGTGGGGGAGCTTTTAATACTTCTTCAAGAAGTAGTATATTGCAAAGGCAGATTAGAAACATGGTATGCAACCAGACGAGAATGCTTCTTCTTGCTAGAGTCTTTATCATCCAATATAAGGGGAACTGTATAATTGAGGTGTGATAAATAACCTTCTATCATATTGATGACTGCTTAATATTAAATAATAAACTGTATCCCAATAAATATATCATACTTGCTATTTCCAGGGCAACTGCAAGAGCTGAGAGAACTAATTTGTCAACTCTATTAGCAAAAGAGAATAAGCACCTATCACCTTGGAGTTGTTTGGACCAGCATTGCTATGTTCCTGGGTGTATTTAGAATCAGGGGCAAGTTTGCTCTTCTTGATGAGACAGAATGAGAAGACATTGATTGAGGATCCCTGTTGGAAAACCACTTTTCTAGCAATAGTGGGCTCTGCTGATCAGCAGGATAACCAGTATGAAGACTGGCTGACCCTTAAGATTTTGCCTTAGGTGATGGGGCCAGCAGCGCCAGAAGAGTCCTTTGTGTGTCACCCATGCTATTTGGGGATCCTTAGCCTAAACCCCAACCAACAATAATAAACATAAACTTATAAAAAGGGAGATTAGGCAAAGGGAGATATTTATGGAAAGGAAAACACCAGGTATTTATACGTAAATTGGGCTACTGCGCCCATTGCCGCCCTATCAGTTCATCACTGGATCTTCCAGCCAACCACTCTTCTTCCTTTCTGCTGCGCTTCTATATTCCCTAGTGTCGGCCATCATGCTCCATCCTTCCCAATGTCTAAATATTAGTTCAGCTCATCCTCAGCCTTCAGTTGCTGGTGAGCCAAATATTTATTCAATAAACCAGTATCAAATTAGATTTGACTTAGTTATTATGCACCAGAACATCCTTAGCCACTTGGTAAACTTGGAATATCTTGGCTTCTCGCTGATGACATGTTTTGACTCTTCTCATCATTTATTTGGGAGTTTGTCTTTCTCAGGTGATAGTTGATTTATAATATCAAGCACCAGAAACAATCCCAGCCACCTCAAACTTTGGATTGTTGATTCTGCTAACAATTAATAATTAATATAATTGGATCAACCTTGGTTACTAGTCTCCAGTGATCCATAATCTCTATTTGGGGCCAGCGATTGGCTCCGCTTAATCCTAACATCACAAATAAGTAGAATACTGATTTTTCTCAACCCATAATGGGGAGCAACTACTAAGAAATCACCTAGATAACCACAAAAGCTAGTCAATGAGCCATTCTGCCAAAATTGGCCATTTCATCCCAAATATTGATTTATCATTAGAGGAATCCATCTGGCTAAAATCCTGACAATCCCATATACAAGATAGCCATTACTCAATAATTGAGATTGGTGTATCACCCCTTTAGGTTTTTGACCACCTAGTGCTAAAAAAGATAACCATTACTCTGACCTTCAGAGTCAACACTTCTACTTTGTTAATGTTCCTCCAAGATTTGGTGGGAGTGTTAACACCTTCTTAAGGTAGAAAGCTGAGTTGAGCTTTTGGGCAGCCTAGGGATATTTCTTCTTATCATTGCTAGAATGTGCATGATCAAGATGGGTTAGATTAACAGTGCAAGGTATAGATCATTGTTAGATTTTGATGGTTGACTCAAAAATAAACCCTTTGAAAAAACTATCAATGCTAATAGATTAATCCCATTGATGGATCCTTTGATCTTTCCCAATTTATCTGCATATCTAAATTCATTCCAAAATCACCTCAATTGCACTTAAATCATCTTGATTATCATAGCTAATAATAGATATGATATAATTATATTATGGCCAATTATGGGTCCACTTGGGTGCAAGGTGGTCCCACGGCTTTAACTAAATTGCACCTCCTAAATTAGTGCATTAATCTTAATGCACTAAGGCAGAAGTTGGGTTCAATTAATGAAATTGATAATTAAGCACTTAAACATAGATGTCCCAATTATGGGCATACTTAGTGCTATTGAGAGGCCTGCTGACATCCCAAATTGGGGTGCATCATCTTTTATGATCATATATGTTTTATTCCCCATTTATTGTTAGACGTCGAGTTATGATGTAGCTCTAATTGAGAAAGATTTTGATGTTGAGTTCAAAACCCAAAGTCATCCCAATTATGAGAGTAAAATTGCCTTCAATTGGGCTGAAACGATTATTATTTTTAGTCAATTCATGGGCTAAATTGGCTTGGGGTTTTTATTTATTGCCATGACCAGCAAAGGATTGGCATAATATGAATGAACTCATCTAATAGATGAGTTTGGCCAGGAGATGCCCAAGAGGTATATAATACCAGCGCCTGGCTGATTAATGAAACATCAATTAATCATTATTTACCATTTTATTGATCATTAATAACTACTGTCACTTAGTTTATTAATTATTATCCATCTGTCATCTGTCAGATATTCATATCTGTTGCTGTTACATCTATATTAGATAGTTGCATGTGTTTATTCTTCCCAAAGAGAAGTACATAGTTGCCTGCCTGAGAAGTAGTCCCAATTATAGAGGAATAATTTCCTGATTTTGTACGAAGACAGAAGGTCTCATATTTGTTGGTGCCAGTAGACTTAAGAACAGTGATTATACTGGAGCTACTTGGCTATTATCAAGGATTATCAGAGAATCTAATTCCTGATTAAGAGTGGGGGTTTCATTTGAAAAGTGAGTTTATATCCTCAATTTCATTGTAAAGTTATTTTAGCTTGCACCATCAGCTGAAAACTTAGCAATCATCATCGCTGGTTGTATCAATTACTTTGGGGCACCCAATGACTTGACTGAGGTAGATACCTTCTAGAGCCTGGGTGTCATTAATATTTTCAGCGATCAAGGAATCCAGAATGGTGAGCTTAGCAGATGTACCTAAAATATACAAACCTGTGTCATTACGACCCCCATCAGAGTTGATGATGGAATCATTTTCAATGAAATCAAGATGAGAATTAGTAATGTTTTGCTTTCAGGTACTCTAGATTGGTCAGCTTTAGAGGTACATGACCTTAAGATTTACCGCCTTTTTCCCTGCACAGAGAGGGAAGGGTTCTTTTTAAAACACATGTCTTTAGTGTGATCTTCTTGCAGTAGCTCCACCTGAGCTTCTCCACCCTCTTATAATTTGCTTCCACCATGGTATACACTCTAGGTTTCATGGAAGCCTTTTAGGAGGTCTATGGTTTGTTTATATCAAACACATTGATCAGGGCTTATTTAGTGTCTAAGACAGAATTGAAGCTTTGTCTGATAGATGTGATGTGCATGGTTAGGTAAAGATTACTATATAAACCAGCAACAACGGTATCTATGGCATCATTCAATTAAGCATCTTTAAGGTCCTTAGAGTTTGGGATTTATAGAAAAAGTGATCCACAAATTCAGCCAGTGTTTCATTTTATAATAGCGCAATTCTCATAAAGGCCTGTTTCATCATACTCAAGCTTTCCTTGAATCAAATTTATTTTATTGAAGCTTCCTTCACATCATTTAAGGTATTTAATTCGCCATATGAGGTACCATAACCTCTTGAGCCATACAACTTAAACAATATAAAATATGCTTAAACTTTTGTTGATCAGTTGCACCTTCAATCAAGGATTCATAGATGTAGAGAAAATATGCAATAGTCCCTTTGCAAGGTGTAAACTTGTCCTTAAAGGTTGGTTTAAAGGTGGTGGCTTACAATCTTTTGTGGCGACGTGTACTCTGAGAGCATCAGATTCAGTAAACCAGTATGTGTGTCTCTCTGTTCAACTTGATGTGAGAGGTGACATATTTGACCCTATAAAGGATTGGGATGTTGCTCCATTTCCTCCAAAGTAAGTCTTGGCGTGACATCCAACATTTTAACTCTTCTATTGAGAATTACTTTTCATTATTTAAATTCTTAACGCGGATGTCCATATGATAAATTTTAAAATAAACAGATGAGCATTAAGTTTGCAAGATTTTGTTCTCAGTTTTTAATACTACAATGAGGCAATTAAAGTCTTTTTTCATCTCTTTGAATTCAGTGCTCAGAGAAGGTTTGTCAGTCTTGACTTATAACTCTTCTGTGAGAGTATTCCAGCGTTGCTCAGCTTTGAGGAGGTGACGTTAGAATTAAATAGTATCTTTTCAACTAGGTGAATTTTCTCTCTTATTACTCGTTAATATGTTGATTTTCTTGGCAATGGAATGAGTAGACACCTGAGTTGCACGAGATGTCAAATCCTGCTCAACATGGTCCACTATGGAAGAAATAATTTGAGGTATTAATTAAGTCTCAGAGGTTTAATCAATCTCAAGATCTATCATTTTATGGTTTGCTCTAACTGGGACTCAATGAGCGTAATCTATTCTTCCTCATTATGACAGCTAGTAGAAGTTTGGGATACTATTTCACCATGAGAATCGACATCTTGTCTTAAATGCTCCTGGGGGAAGTGTCAAGAAAAATTTTAGCATTTTTTTATTTATCTCCATATTATCCTTTTTAAGAAACTCCATAGCTCTCTCCAAAAACTTGATAACACTGTAACAAATGGTCTTCCTTTAATTATATAGTTAATAACATGGGAACAATCCATTTTGATCCGTTGGTAAACGCTCCTATACTTTGAATTGTTAAACAGCCTGTTTTTTATGACAACCATAAAGCCCCCTGGTTATTAATATAATGATAGAGTTCTTCATTATGGACTTCTATAAATGAACAATATGGTACAGCGGTGAATGTAAAAATGGCATGATGTAGTGAGATGTATTTGCAATTGAACCATATGTCTCTGGGAGAACATTTAATTCATATAGGTTCATGAGAGTCCTGTCCATGGCGGATGCCCTTTTGCAGCTGGCTCTTTCTCCTGGGTTAATAACTCCTTGAAGCGAGTCTTTATATTCTTCATCAGAAATCCAGGTTAGACATCAATATTTGGAATCTCTATTGGATTCTTGTAGTTCTTCACATGTAATGATGGGCGGACTTCCCATGTGGTCATCTTCTTCACCATTTGCGTTGTACACCCAGAGTGTTGTATCATCAATCAATTATCTTGCATGGTGTGATCAATTAAATGCAGGTATTGTTAAGCATTATCTGAGCCCCTGTAGTGAGCACCATCCTTTGGGCTTCTGTTTTTGTGGCTCAATGGTGCTGTGACTAAGAAGCATGATAGTCAATAGTTGTATCAATCTAAGAAACAAACAAGTATTATTTTACTTTTGTTGTTTCAGGTCCCTTTTAGGTCCCGTCAGCTATAGTATACATCTTATGGTAAGATTGACAAAAGGTTTATTGAAGTCATGTACCAAAAAGAGTTATAGATTAAATGTTATCCTTATTTTTTGTATGTAATAGGGGTTTTATACGTTACATGTAGCATTATAAACTCCTAAGGATGATGTTTAGTAAAACTACCGAAAGTGGAGATCTGGAGGGAAGAATCACGTCAGGTGATTCCTCCAGATTGAGTAATGCCTAGTAGAATCTATAAAATATATCACGTGTGTATGTTTGTGTGTTCACAATGCCAAGACAAAACTACAGCATGTAGAGTTTTGAAATTTTGGATATAGGTGGACGTGAGGGGGTCCATGTGCACCTTAAAGCTAGAATTTTAATTTTATAATTAAAATAAAAAGTTTTATATGTAGGAGTGTCAAATGATATATGTTTATATAGTAATCAGTATATCTTTTCCTGATAATTTTATTATTTGGTTGACTAGATAGTTTAAATTGGTTTGCCAAGCGGCTGGTGGTCATTTGGTTATTTATCAGTTCAATTGAATTAACAAGTAGTAAGTTATTGGATAATTTGATAGTTTAAATGGTTGTTCAAAGCAGTTGGTGGTTTTAGATTGATTTAATAGGTTTAACAAGTTTTGTGTAAATGGTTAGTAGTTCTTGACTGGTACATCAGGTTTTTACTATCAAACTTATTGATGGCCATCTACCACCTTATATAAGATATATAAATTGATATTATCTTTTAAATTATAAACACATATAGTGCTGAGTAAAATGGACTACTGAAAGGACATAAAATAAAAATGATTTTTATTTAAAAATTGCTTTCCAACGATCTTGAAATTAAACTTAATCTCACTCTGTAAAAGGATGGTTATGAAAATTCCAAAATTTGTGAACACAAGCAATGTCAGATAGTTTAGCAAATCTTTTAAATTTTTTAATTATAGTAATTAGCGTCTTAGCCAAATAAATGAGAAAAAAGTAGCTAGTAGGTAAATTAAATGTAAGCAGAGCTGCGGCTAACTACTCAGATTTTTTATAAGGTATAAAAAGGTAAGTGAATGAATCAAATCAGATGAGACTTTGTATTACTTAGATCAAAATTATCAGGCAAATTCTTGGTTCTTACCCTTTTCTGGTTGCATCTTAATTGATCGTCTTGAATGCCATCCAATATAGTGATCACCTGACACTGTGATAATCCATTGCTTTGGATAGTTAAGATTTTATATGTTTTTTTTGGGGATTGGTAAGGCTCAATTCAGTCATAGAAAGATTTCTTATTCCAAAGTTACGATTTATCACTATTGATTTCTCAATATAGTTAATAAAAGGATTTCAGCCCCCTTTTCTGGTCTAGTTACTGATTCTCTCATGGATTTGGATAGCTCATATCTTCCTGTAATGTCTGATAATCTGATATTTTAAAAAGTATGTCCTAACATTTTATCTGACCTCATCAGATTAACTTTTACAAACTAGCAGCTTGTTTAGGTAATGGGTCAATTTACCCAATTAAAGAAGGCCCATTGCTCAGACCAACTTGCAAGTTACTGCCAGGAAAATCTTTGTTAATGCTTCAGTAGCTCAAAAACAACCTTATCAACTGGTAAAAATTCTGATTGATCCATGTAAGAAAGTTAATTGCTGATAATTACACCAACAATTGACTTCTTATAAACAAAGTCAGAAGTTGTCAGGATTCAAGATGAAAAACAAATCAGTTTTTTTACTTTTAAAATTAAGCCGCAGTGTATTGACTCTCAAGCCTGTTCAAACAGAGATGACTTCAGGAATCTCATACCCACTTCCTGAGTCACATGGGACGGAGTTTCCACCAATCCAGTCATGGGGGCGGTGAAATACAATGATGGTGCCAAACAGGTGGTCAATCCAGAAGGCTTGAAAGATTCTGAACAGATGGGGCCACAAAGATCCTTGAGGCACCGTGTCCCTACACACCCTATAGATATTGACAAATTTTATTGAAATGAAATATTCAGTATTCTACCCATTCTTCTATTTCCTTTTCGACCATTTTTGCAAAATTTCAGCTTTGAGCCCACCTTTGGACCTTGGCAAAAGTCTAAAGAACTGTAACACTGACAAACTTGGTTCTCACTACAGGGGGCTCTGAGCTGTCATAAGTGAAAACGTCTATCACAAACAATGGTGAATACTAGCATCCCTGAAGATCAATCTACTGATCAGTCAAGAAGCATTGCTTAATAGGTTAGTACCTCACAATATGCAGTACCACCCATGCATTCTGAGTTTTTAGAATTCTGGGCCACATTCTGGTTCTCCCTGCCCTCCATTGACGGAAGTCATTAACTTCAGTATGTAACCTTAATAATGTTTTCCAACAATTCATAAACAGCATCTACTCTGTGGGTGTCACTACAACCGCTCCCACACCTCTTCTGTGCCCTCTACCATGCGGGACCTCTATGCCTCATCACAGATGCCAGCAGGAGAACTTAGCCTGGGGCCCAAACGCTACCTTCACAACTTTGTCCACCCGCTATTAATCACCTACTCCAGCTAGTTGGGTTGCACCATCATGAAGTCTCTTGACAACTTGGGCTCACCCAGGTCTTACACTCCCATATCATTGATTTCTACAATGCGGCCTCCTCCTTCATCCATGACAACTGCAAGGCCATTATCAATAACCAATAATTGATCAACGAGGCCAGAGACCAAATTGCGTTGTTGGATAGCGGAATCTCTGGCTATCTTTAGGACCAGCTGCGTCAGAACGTCCAACTCCTTGGGGCAACTTGAAATCAGCACCTCCTCCAAGTCAAGGATCTGGGTTGGACCCTGCAAAAACACTATTGGGAGCTGGACTCTCATGACTAAACTTTGTGAGTGAAGGCCCCAAAGGGCGTGAGGGACCCAAAGGACCAGGGGTCCCCATGGACCTCAAGGGCCCTCAGGTCCCACAGCACCCACTCCTGATGACCCTGCCGACCCATGGTGAAAGGATGTGATAGCAGCCCTGGCTGCCTTACACAATCAAGTCTGGAATATAGTACAGGGGTGCAAATTCCAATTGGACGGAAACCCCCTTACCCTAAGTCTCCATTGAGGCACTGTTGGATAAAATGGATATCAGCGCCTTCACCAAGATTTCAATAGCCACATCTCTCAGCTTGAACAAACTTGTTGAGGGTTTAAAACCTGTTTGAATACCCTTGAGAGCCAGTTTCGCCTTCAAGGCGCTGACATTCAATCCCTAAAAGAGCAGATTGCAAATTAGGCTTCCATTTCCTCCATCAACTGAAACTGGGATGATACCCAAGAGGACCTCAAGGGCCTACAGCGACTGTTAGACCAGCAGGTCCAACATGACTATGCAGAGACTGAGACCTCCAAGCTGGAACCCATCTCTGGCATTAATACACTCTCCACTCCTCTTGTAACTAACTTTGAAACTAGTTTAAAAGAAAGGTTTACCCCAGCCAGGAAAGCATTGCCTCCTTCCTGTTCGCATATGAGAGCTCTATGGAGGAGGCCACTGACCAAAAGAAGGTGAAGAATATTCACTCCTGTCTCAACAGCACTTCCTGGGAGATCAAGACCATATTTGAAGGAGTGAAACACCTGAGAACAGGTCCATACGGATAAATCTAAGAATTAAGCAGCAATCAAACCATGTTTAACCAGAAACAAGCGTTCATGGGTATTCACCTATATAAAGGAGAAAGCCTCATGGAGTTTACCAGCCGTTTTTTATACCCAATCACAACCCTTAGTCATTACCAATTGTATCACCTTGAATGACACTATCAACGCTGTCATATTTCACATTAGATCCTAACCTGAGGTTCAAATGCATATGATTAAGCAGAAGAATGGGTTCACATGTATCCTGGAAATCAAGGAAGCACTTAACGAGATCCCTGCATTGACTCTTCACTTTTAAGGCTACATATATAGGCCCCTCTAACCATCCTAGATTCCTTGTGGTATAAAACCAGAGGAATCCTCAACCTAGATGCACTTATTGCAACAGTTTCATACACAGCGCCAAGACCTTCTGGAAGCAACTTTCCAAGGAGGCAGAAAAAGGGCCGTCAGCATGAAGAATGAGGCGCTCCATGATGACATCCCTACCACGCCTCAAGAATCCTCCATAACCTTAAATGAACCTGGGGCTATTGTACCTGAAGAAGAAGTTTTGGTATCCATTGATAGTAAAGAAATTGATACTGCTATCTCTTCTTCCAGCTTTTCTTTCCCATTACTATCACTTTTAGTAACACGATTCTACGAAATTTCTCTGAGATTGACAATCAACCAGGAAATATGAGTAAATTTGTCCGCAACAACACCAGTTGGGCGAAAATGGCCAGCGCGAAAGGCCTGAAGCCCTCCCAACCCACCGGGGAAAAACGCCCTGGTGGAATGTTGACACACCCTTCCACCAAAAAGGGTGAGCACAGTGCTGCACCCGGAGTTTTGCAATTTCTGCAAAAAATGGGCGCATATACCAAAATAGAATACTCCCAACCCCTGTCCTTCCTTGAGCACAGCCTTAGAATTATGGTCAGCAATACTTCCCTCAAATTGTGGGAAAAAATGGGGAGGCCTTCTCCACAACTTTTTCAAAACACCATCTCAGTAAATTATAAAAATTTACATAGAGGATGGGTGGACGTCAGGTTCATGTCCGTGGAGGAAGCAGTGGAAGCAGCGAAAATCATATTCTCCATAAAAATTAACAATGAAGACTGCACCATCCGCATGGTGTGCACATGACGGAATGAGGCAGACAACTTATTCATTGTATTTGACTGACTTCAGAGCACCATGCACAATGATATCCTTGCAGATGAGCTCTGTGGGGGCCTCAAAGGTTATGGCGTAATCAAACAGTTTGAATTTGAGAAATTCCCCCTCCTGCCCCACCTGTGTACAGGGAAGGCAATAGCCATTATAGAACCCAATCAGGACGTGGTAGAAGATATCACCCTCATTCCATGCACGGCGACCATCAACCTCCCCGATGGCAGCATATCTCGCCCCTTCCACATCACACTGGAACACACCCCACCTATCTGCGAATTCTGCTCAGCTATAGGCTACAAAGACCACACGTGCCCTGTCAAGTGCAGAATTGAAGCACCAGAATTTTATGAGGACAATATGGATGAAACAAGCCCAACTTTTGGCAAAATCAAGGATTCCACTTTTGCCTTCTATTGGGGTGAAAGAGCTGATGTCACTTTGGTTGAGCCCATTTCATGCAAGGACTGTCATCATGAACAGACTGCCCGCAAGCAGGCCGCGAGTTCCGCTGAGACCCAAGCTTGCACCACAATTTCCCTGGAACAGATTCAGGTGGATGCCAAGGCAGCACAATGGAATAACCAATCAGATCCCCCACACATAACCCAACGCAACCAAAATGATGAATTTTTTGGACACAACCAATCAAACACCTCCAACCAAGCTGGAGAAAATCCACCATGCACCACTGTGGATTCTCCCAGCCAATCACATGTGATCAGTGATGATATGGTTCATGCACACGATATGGAAGACCATTTCAGCCAATCACAATGTGACAACACTCATGCACAAAACCCAATCACCCCAACACCTAGTTTCTACCCACCAAACCAACAGGCAAACAGCGGAAAATTTATCGCTGATGGGGCACAAGCCAACCCACGCCAGACCCAAACTCCACGGAGTAATCCGAGCCAGAAGAAACCAAACAAAACCAGTACTAAGACCGCCGACCAACACACTGGAACCAATCTGGCTAATTGGCCCCATACTTGCAGTATGACCCACGATAAGGAACTGGGTGACCTCAGTGGATCGCCCCAGCATTCCTGATGTGCAGACTACTGCAATCACCATAGGGATGCTCAACATTGTGGGAGCCAAGGCCCCCACGTCCCAGGCTAAAAAAATGGCTTTCCTGCGCAATATCCCCATGGACATCTTGGCCATCCAAGAGCCCCACTGTCCACCAGGGGATGAGGAGTCATGGTCAACCATGCTCCTTCTGGCCAAATCCTTTTGGATGTACCACTGTGGGGTTGTAATTCAAACTAACCGTAATACTCCAGTAAATATCTGAAGCACATCCTCCCACCTAGAGGGATGGCTGCTTCTAGTGGATCTCGAGTGGAACAAAGAAACTTTTGCCATGGCATGTGTGTATGCCTCAAATGATCCAAACGACCGCCAAGATTTTTTCTCCAATATCCTCTCAATCCCTTTCCCTGAGGCAACGTTTTTCATGGGAGATTTCAACTGCTGGCTTAACACCATTACTGACTGCTGGCCCAAGTCTAAGGCTATACCCTGCGTCCACATGGAACTACGCATACTAAAGGCAACGCTGGGCCTGTGTGACACCATTCCCAAACAAGCCCCCACCCTGGCCAACATGACGAGGCCCCACCACAACAATAACCAGCCTGTCTCAATGACCCAGATTGACCTGATGCTCGCCCCTATAGACTTCCATCACCGGGTATCAGATTTTACAACAACAATTATACCTTTCTCTGACCACCGGATGGTTTCAATAGTGTTAACATCCTTAAAAATACCAAAAACCACCAACCTGGCACAGAGTTCACCTGAGCACCATACATCTTCTGGAGCTTAAACTTTGGATTGAGATATGCTAACAACACAGCAAGAAAGATGACCACCCAATGGGAACCCTATCGCTGAGTGGGAAATATTCAAGGCTTGAGCGACTAAGAAAGCCTGCCACCTGAACTCCAGAAAAACGGCCGCGATGTCCATGACAATCAACAAGGCTATCAGACAGCTTCAGCACTTAGAAAACAACACACCTCACGAGGGATACACCCCCCAATGGGGCCGCCTGTGGTTCCAGCTATCTACACAGGTAAACTCCTTCTTTAGAAAACACCAGCACTACACCAAAGTATGCTACAAATCAAAACACATCCTATCCAGAAAAACTCACATGGCCCAATTCTTCCGCCGTTTTAAACCAATTTCAACTTTGGCGACTTGCACACAGGTCTGCTGAGCAGATGACACACTGGTGTCCACACCATCCAAAATATCAGCTGAATTACACCAATTTTACACCGACCTGTACACGGCGGATTTTATATCACCTAGAGAAATTGGAAAATTTTTATCATCCGCTAATATTGACACTATAGCTGATCAGCCAGAACTTGTCACACCCATCACTAAAGATGAACTATTGGAGGTAATAAGATCAACTCCACGCAACAAGTGCCCTGGGCCTGATGGCCTACCATATGAATTTTAAAAAAAATACTTTGACTATATTGCACCAATAATACTGAAAACTATGAACAGGTGCCTGGAGGACACAACCCTTCTACCTGGCGGCCAAGACGCATATGTGGTCACACTCTTCAATAAAGGAGACCAGGCAGACCTAAACAACTGGCATCCAATCGCTCTCACCAATACTGACACCAAAATACTAACTAAGATCTTAGCTAAGCGTCTGGGTTGCATTGCTCAGACAGCCCTCTCCCCCCATCAGTTTAGCTTCATCCCAAATCGCTCTAATTTGGATAATATCCACACAATTGCCAACATCTGCCAAGCTAACCCCACAGGCGCCCTTGCTTTCCTAAACCAAAAGAAAGCATATGACCGAGTGCACTGGGGTTACCTAGAATAGTGTCTAAAGGCTTTCAACCTACCACCCCGTTTTATAAACTGGGCGCTCCTCCTAACGCGCTCAACCAGGTTTGCAATCAGAGGCCCAGGTTTCCTAACTGAAACCATCACCCCCCAAAGGGGCCTCAAACAAGGTGACCCGCTTAGCCCCCTACTATACAATTTTACCCTTGACCCTCTCCTCCGCATTGTAAACTCAAAGCTCACCAGAATCAGGTTGGAGGGACAACTACCAACCAAAATGCTCGCCTTTGCTGACGACTGCGTTTTTGGAGTCTCAGGCAATAGGGATGCCAGGACGATTAGCGCATTATTCACCAGTATGAGTCAGTGAGTAACGCCATGCTGAACAAACAGAAAACAGAGGTAATTGTTATGGGCAAATTCAGTTTGAATTGGGCCTCACCCTCCCACCACCACACAAACCAACCAACCACACATTCAACCACACAACAACGATCCAAGCCAGTAAACCCACTGTGTTTACCCTTTGCACACCACTCCGCCACCAACCCAGTCCGTCATCTGGGCATATGGCTCGAAGCTAGTGAATATTCACTTGACACCATCGAAGCCAACTTTTTGGACAACATCACAAAAAGAATGACATGTATGCGGAGTAGTAAAGCTAATTTAACCGGAAGAGTTGTGTTAGCCAACTCCCTGATCTTGTCAAAGTTATGGTTTGCCGCCCACGCGGTTCCCTTCTCCGCCAACTTTACCAACGCAGTCTACAAGCTCCTGCAGAACTGGCTATAGTCTGGTTACCGCGCACCTGTCAGGCTGGAGACCATGTATGGCCCACGGAAGAAAGGCGGGATGGGGCTGCTCAAATATATGGAATGAGAAATGCAAATCCTCGGCTCATGGGTAGCTCTCACAACGTCACCCAACCCATCATCCCCCCACTGGGCTAAGGCAGCCCAAACCAACTTCGCAAGGGCACTACATCCGAGGTCCCCCTCCAACCCTGCAACTCTGATAAAATACCTTACAACACATCTAACCGCCACTGGACTGCACAACACCAACCAATATTTCAAACGCATCCTGTACAACCTAAGACAAGGGGATTGGAGCTTCTCCTATGCACAGCAATCCAAAGATATTCACCCTCAAACTGGTTACGTGCAACTCCACAGGGGACAAATGGTGACTAATGCACCTGCCCCACTACCATCCTTTTCTCTATCTTGGATTGACTACCTAGACTACCAAGACGTCCCATATGACTTGCACACCCAAAAGCAGGTGTGGGACCTCGTCACCTGCCCCCTTTTATCGCCACAAGTGTGCTCCACAGTGTGGCGCTACATGCACTGTACGTTTAGGACAGCTAACCGCACCATCTCAATGTTCAAGACATGCGCCATCTGCGGCGGACCCAACACTAGCACACCGCCTGGAAGAGTGCCCGCCATCTGCGCATATCTGGGCAAACGTGATGCACTTGGTTTAACAATCACCAACAGCTGAATTCCGACTATCCCGCGATATCCTGGCACTCAACATGGCCTCTCCTATCCCCCAGACGCTAAGGGCTCTAATTGTGAGTATTGCAATATGGTCTATTCACACAATTACCCTCGACGCTTTCAACGGGATCCTTCACAATTCTCAACTAAGCCATCTACAGGCTCCACAGCCATTTGGATGACCACTTCCAAGCCTGGGTGTTCAGATCACTCCAACACAAATGGAAGAAACGGATGAGCAACTGGATTCCAATCTGGTTCTTTCGTTATGACATTAAAAACCTCACAGTCTTCATAGGCGGTACACCCTACTAGCCCCTGAGCTGCCATGTCACTTAAGGTCTAGTCATCCACCACCCATGGCTCCTAGCCACACCCAAGTGTGCCAAGTCGTATCTTTTGAGTTCCATTGTTTTGCGCTCTCTTCCCTCTTCTGTTTTCCGTTTTTTCCTCTTCCCTACATATTGGATGTGTCTGTCCCCTGGTCAGCCATCCTCGTATAAATAAAAATAACTCTTCTTCCAATGACTTAACCAAGTTTCTCATGCTATCTCCCCAGTTCAGAAGTCTGGTTATCCGCATCACAGTTTAAGTTCATAAGATTCTGGTCCTTGCTATAGCCAACAGTGGATCCACCATGAACTTCAAATCATCCCAATTAATGAAGCGCATCAAGATTGCTCTGGATTTGCCCCACTATATGGTGTATGGCACGGCTGGACCATAATGTACCAAATCTATAAAGCCTAATCCTACCTATCTTTACACTTTGGAAAGCTTTCTGTAAGCACCCCTGCTGTTGAACTAAATAACCATAGCTTTGACCTGCTCCTTGGGACTAAGCTCATTTGAGACTACTCAGCAGTAGTCCATTACAATGACGGCTTTCTATCCCTAATAAAGCATCAGGTCCCCCTGATCTTTAAAGCTCTTGTGACTCTAAGATGGAAGTCAAAGCCCGAGCCTGTTTACTGGAGAGTGAAGGCCAAATTGATTGGCTCAAATATCATGTGAGGAACACTCAAGTCCAATTACCACATTGCTATTGATGGGTAATAAGGCATGTAATTTTACTTACTTAGGGAAACTACAATACCTCCAAAGTCCCAAATCATTTCTGACACCTGGTCCATGTTAACATCACATATGGATACCTACTGAAAATTTGTTGCCTAGACAAAACGTCCAAAATAGAGGTACTAACTTGCCCAGAAATTCTAGATTCAGCTTATGCCAGATCCATATCAGCGTTGCTGGTTAACCTTACTGACAAACCCAAAATAGTAGGTCCAACCAGTCCTGCCGCCTATGTCCGCCTCCTACCAGTGGAGGCTGTCAACGATATCCCAAGTTTTGGGAGTCTTAGGGACTTTGGCTTGGAGACACCCACATTGGTGGGCCTGGTCAACACTAGCATTAGAAATGACCTCTTGGATGCCCAACAACTCAAGGTTCAAGAGTTGGTGGAGGAGTATTCAGACCTATTTTTGGCCTTGACATATGACTTTGGAAGAATAAACTGAGTCCTACATTATGTGTAGAATGGGGACGCTCCCCCTTCCAGTCCTGACCTTACAAAAAGAGCAAGGTTGATGAGGCTCAGGTGGGTGTGGAGCTCAGACAACTACTTGACGCCTGACACCTAGTACCATCATGCAGCCCTTGTGCCTCTCCTCTTCTAGTGGTTCAGAAGAAGGATGGCAGACACCGGGTGGTGATGGACTATCTGCGACTTAGCTCCATTGCCAAGAAAGACAGTTATCCTCTGCCCCAAATTGATGATTCCATCCATCTGCTTGCCAGATCGCAGTAACTTTCTGCCATGGACCTTGCCAGCAGATATTAGCAAGTTAAGCTAGTCCTGAAGATCAAGCCAAGTGCGTCATCATAGCTAACAAAGTACCTTCAAGCCCATAAGGATTCCCTAGGACCTCTGTAACGCCCCAGCCACTTTCCAACGCGCCATGGATGGGATCCTTAGGGACTTGAAGCTTTTGTGCATCCTCATTTACCTAGACGACATTTCTGTTTTCTCACAAACCTTTAATGTATATCTCAAGCATCTCAGGGAAGTCTTCAATTGTCTCTGAAAGGCTTCTATAAAGCTTAAAACTTCTAAGATTTTTTTTTCTTCCAGTCAGAACTAGAGGTTCTGAAACAAAGTTTAAAAGGATAGCATCCAGTTTATACCGGACAAAGTTGATGCCATAGAAAGAATGTCGCACTACCAAAGCTTAAGGATATCTAGTTGTTCCTAGGCATAGGGCTATTATTATCAGTTTATCCCCCGGTTTGCCAACCTAGACAAACCACTAATCTTACTCTTACAGAAGAATGTGACGTTTGAATGGCAGACTAAACAAGAACATGCTTTTTATACCTTAAGGTACTGCTCTATGTACTAAACCCATTCTAGTCCACCAACGTGTTGACTGACCCTTCTTGTTGTTTACAGATGTAAGCAATGTCGCCGTTGGGGCTATCCAAGCCCAGCACAACAAAAATCAGGTCTACCATTCCTTGGCCTATTTTAGTAAGACACTGAGTAAGGCCAAATGATACTACAGTCTTACTGAGAGGAAGTTCCTGGATGTTCTGCTAGCCATCAAACATTTTGGCCCTACATTTATAGTACCCACTTTACCATTGTCACTGACCACTCCTTGCTCAGGTGGCTCTAGCAAATTAGAAACCCAGATGGCGTTTTCTGGATGTGCCTTATGACTGCAGAGCTATGATTTCACCATTGTCCATTGCACAGACGTGATTCACAAAAATTCTGACAGCCTCTCCAGGATGCCAGTGCTAGCAGTTTTAACCCCTGAGGAGGACCGGATGTACAATATGATAGTTTGACCTGAGTGATGGGAGTTGGAAACTCCTGAGGTGCAAGCTTAGATCCAAAGGATGACCTGAGACACTCGAATTAAGGATGGGTTGCTCTACAAGAAGGTCAATAAAAAATGGCTTCCTTATGTCCTCCCTTCTTCCCAAACTGATGTTATTCTAGAGGGCCATTCTACTGTGAGAAATGGGGCAGTTAAAAAGACTCAAAATTGGCTGAAGTCACGATGTTACTGGGACCAAATAAGTAGAAACCATTCAAGAGGTCTTGGAGGAATGTATGACTTGATGATTCCAAGACTGAGCCAATCCTTGATTTCAACACTTAGTCGTTGCCCTGATGGGGCCATTCAATGTCGTTAGTATTGATGTGGTGGGCCCTCTTCCCACTGGGTTGCATAGCCATAAGTATATTCTCCTATTGACGGAGCATCTAACCAAGTGGGTTGAAGCAATTTTGGTCCCAGCTGCCACCTCTGAAGCCACAGACCTCTTTCTTGTTTGATCCGTTTTCACCCAGCATGGATGCCCCCAAACCTTACTTTTGGACAACAGTTGAACTTCACCTCACAGATAGTAAAAGAACTTCCCTTTCTATTTGGCACTAACCAGAGTTTTGCCACCCCTTACCACCCATCAACTAATGGGGCAGTATAAAGAGATAATGGAACTCTTATCTCCATTTTATGTAATATGACCACCTCAGATCCTGCTCGCTATAACCACTACCTACCAAGTGCTTTTTTGTCTATAGGATAAGCTACCATCTAATCATCATGATATCCCTATTTAGGCACTGTATGGGCGTGCTCCCCGACTACCAAGTAGCGTTCAGCCATTTTTTGAGACCTTCATGCCTGAGAACCTGAGTTAGCTATGAGGGACTTAGCCAATGAAATTGTCCAGCTTCAAGCCCTAGCCACACAAGGCTTTGTCACCACTACAGGAAGAGATGTCATTATCTAATCTCAGCTGACCCTCCTTACCAACATTCCAATTAGGTGACCTTGTTCTCTTCTATCATAATCAACCTGGAGGTTGACAGTATAAGCTCAACATTCTTTGGTCCGGACCTTACAAGGTTATTCATAAGGTGAAGTCAGAGTACTCCATTGCTGATGTCAACTAGGGGACCATGGTTAATAGGGTGCATGGGCGGTTCCTTCAGCTCTATACCCCCCTCTGACAGGATCTTGAGGGAGGCATTGTTGGGATTTGAGATAAATCAAATTGAAATCCTTACTTCTATATCGAGCTGCAGTGAATTGACTCTTGAGCCTATTTAAACAAAGCCTGATCTTTATGGCACTAAATCCAGATTCAATCAGGAATCTGCACGTGTTTGAAAATCAATGGAGACAACTTCAGGAATCTCGTCCCCACTTCCTGAATCACAAGAGGCACAGTTTCCACCGCTCCAATCAAGGGGGCAACAAAGTACAATGAGGGTGCTACTGGGCGGTTAATCTGGAAGGCCATGAAAGATCCTGGGCAGATGAGACCATGAAGATCCTTAAGGCAAAGTGTCCCTAAGCACCCTATAAAAATTGATATATTTTGATCTAATAAAGTAGTCTATATTCAGTCTATCCTTACGTTTTTTGACCTCCTCTAGCACATTTGCTCAGCTTTTGTCTCTGAACTTAAATTTTATTAAGTTCTGAGGTTCTAATCTTGGCGCAATTATTTTTCGCAAAAATTCATCTTTGAGCCCACCTTCAAAACTTGGCGACAGTCTAGAGAACTGTAACGCTGAAAATCTTCTTGATAGGAAGGTGGCCTGGGGTTTGGTGGGCTCAGCGCGTGCTGAGCTGGTGGGTTTACAAGATGTAGAAGAGCGATTTGGAGAGCTAACGGTTGTTGCAGGAGGTTCAGGGTTAGAGGTGATGCCTAAAGTTGCAGCTGCTACATAAGTTTGGGTCACCCTAGTTACCACAGATGTAGGGTCTTTTAAGTTGGGTTTCTTGGGTTTACTGGCTCATTTGGGTGAGATAGCGTGTTCCATCCCTGAAATTTCCACCAGTTTAAAAGTTTACTAGTCTTTCTAGATGAGCTAAAGTCAAAGTTGTATTCCTGATAAAAAAGATGATATGTGAATCCAAAAGACTAAATATCCTTGTTTCCTTCAGTGGTAGTGACTTTATTATTGACAAGTTATGTTTTAAGCTCCGTGGTATTTCAAGAAACCAGCATTAGGAGCCTATTACTTCTTTTTTTAGAACTAGTGATGCTCAACCCAAGAGGGGTGCCGCCATGCACTTTTATTAGCAAATGGGCCAAACAAAGGGATTACCAGAAATAAAAAATTCTCTAATATGGCACCTCAGCTAGCAGCCTAGGAAACCATATCAGAATGTGAGGAAGCTTTGGGGAAACTTTTTTCCAGCGCTCACTTTAGCTGGTGGACCATGGCAGACATCATTGAGGTGGGAGCATCAGCAACATGGGGCATAAGGAGGTATAGCTGTGGTTTTTCTTCATTTATGAGGCAAGCGGTGTCCATAGCCTCAATGTATTAAGCAAGTTGATTCTCAGCGAAAGTGATGAGAGCTAGCACACAAGTAAAAGATTTGATGTGCCAGCAGGTGTTAGAATAATCAGGGTTAAAAAGAGAAGTTTTTGCTGCATCGATGCAAGTGCAGCTCACACTGAAAGTGAGCTCCTCAATTTCATATATTGCATCTTCCTCAAAATCGTGAAGAAACTTGGGGATAGAAATACCCTCAACAAGTGGCTCCATCGCCCCATGAAGTTGCTAGTGAAAAAGGGTGTTGGCAGGGGAAGCTGCAGCTGCAGCCTCAACTGCCATTTTATTAATATTTTTGTAAATTGGAAAACCGTTTTGAGGGCAAAAATGGTGGGGCTGCAATTTGGGAGAATCAACAAAAATTCCTCCAAAGCGAAATCTGGCTTGACATGGTATGGTCATTCATACTAATAAATCCATTCAAGAGCCTTAAATGGATTGTATTCAGCCAGCACTGGGCCAGCCACTGGAATTGGGGCAGTGGCAGGAGCTGATAGGCCACGTGCTGTTGACCATGGCAGCTCAGGTGAAACTGAGTCTGCCATTGACTCAGGATTCCATAATCCTGTCAAATTGTTTAAATTTTTATATTTTTCTAAATTTTGATTAGCTGCCGCCTTAAAAGTGGCGTAGAATTTGCTGAGGTTGGGGGTGGGAGGATTGAGCCTCATTTTAAAAATTAAGCTAAACCAGTCACTGACTTGCGCCAGAGGGAGGAGCAGCGGAAGTGGTGGAGGTGGAAGCCATAGGGCACTTGTGCTTTGAGTGATCAAGCTTAAAGCACAAGGGGCAAATGACATGGCCATTTTCAACGTGTGCCTAGAATGGGTGGTCAGGGGTGGATCTGATCACCATGAGAGGGGAAATTTCAAGTTGGGTTTTACAATGGAATGGGCTGATTATCACTAAGGCACACGGCCCTGCCAAATGATCTGCTCCATTTGGAACCATGAATTGCAACATTGGGTCTGCGCCATAAATGGCCAAACCCTCTGTGAGCTCATGGCGGGGGCATTTGGGGGAAAGGTGGAAAGGCAACCCAGCAAACTGGACCACCAAAGTGGCCTCATCTGGGAGCCAGGTGTGAACAGTAGGAAGAGGATTCATTCAACAATTAATGGCAGCTTAGATGCTGCCATTGCATTGGCTTCAGAATGGAAACCAAGGTTGAAATACCCCTTAAAGGGGCATAAATCAATGAAGCTGGTGGGTTTAAACACTGTCGTGGCCATCTTGATGATGGCCATGCTTGCATATGGGAAGAGGTTCCCATATTTGATCCAGAGGTCAAAATGCAAATTGCTCCATGGGAGCACCAAAGGGCTTTAGAGCGCCACCTGGGAACTTGTGAGATGATGGGCTAAGACCCAAGGGGGGACAGAACGCCCAGTAGTGTTAGGGGGGATAGCAGAGATAGCCTGGGTGTGCTTCAGCGGAATCTGAAAGATTCCATATGTCAGCAAACCAAAATCACAAGCTGTGGCAGCAGGCATTAATGGCATCGACTTTGGTAAGCTTTGGTTTGATTGAGTGGTCATACTTTTCTTTTTTTAATAAAATCTGAATTTGGCTTCTATTTAGTTATTAAAGATAAAGAGAGACCAAGAGCCTATTACTACATGATTGTAATATTACTTTTTCAACCTCTATGGATTTCAGAGCTAGCATTAATTGACATTGTGGCGTTGTCCCCTTGAAATGTGTGCGTCTAGACCCTTTATCCTTCTTGGATATCATGGCGTGTACCAAAAGCCAACTTATGGTGAAAGTAATGGTATAAATCTTAATAGACAGGGACAAAATTAATATATTCAATGCTTCCTTTATTTCTCAGAAACAGGAGCAGGTGTGTTTAGGGCATTTATGCGTAACTTAAATGTTAAGAAACACTAAACTAAAAATCTTAATACTTGCCCTTATAAAGGACCACTCAAATACCAACAATTTTATCAGAATGATATTTTAGATTATTAACTATTTGGCAAGGAATAAAATTTAAGAATTTAATATTTAGCGATGGAAAATTATTTTATATAAATGATGGACGTAATTTTATACCTGACAGCTAATATATCTGATGACTGACATCTACTATGATGAAAAAGAACCAGTCCTTAAATACCCTGAGTGACTAAAAAGTTCTGATACCTGCTGATAATGTCCAAATATAATTTCAATATAGCTGTTGATAACCAATTTACAATACTCCATCTGAACTAATTTCATTTGTTTAAACATCAGACATCAAAGTATATATATTTTTTATCAAGCTAAAAGTAAATTCCAAAGAGTTAGCTGTTACAGTGAAAGAGGCAAGTAGTTTAAAGCCATGTGAAGCATCAGAACAGCAAAGCGCTAGTATTTAAACTGCAAGATCCATAATAAAAATTACGATTAGATCAAGAAGGTTTAGTAAAACGTTGATATGAAGTCCAGTGACCATGAAACCAAGAAGAAAGTGCACAAATTTTATTTAAATGCGACTGAGAATTACTTTTAACATTTATTTTAATTATCAAAGCTCAGATTTCCCTTTACTTAGTATATATGCTTCTTATACTTTTTAATAAACAAATTTTATTTATTTCAAAGAATCTACTTTTTTGTTGCTTGTCTTAATTTAATGGTAATAACGCCAATACAGAAGGGTTCATACTAAGCTTTTGCATTCATTAAAGGTTGAAAGGAGTTCAGTGAGCTTAATAAAAGTCATCTTCAGTTTGTTAAAGGTTTTTTAATGATAAACTTATTTTTATTATGAATAAAGTGTTGATATAAAAAGGAACTAAACCTCTAAAATGGCCTGATGACACACCCTTTGGACAAGAAAAATATTATTGTCCATGGCCACACCTACCATTCAGTATCATGAGAACAAAAGGGTCAATTTAGGTATAATTGGTGTTCACTACAAGGTGCGCTTAAATTTGATTGTAGAGATTTTGGAGATACAATGATAGTGTACCATGGAGATGAAAGTATAAGAAAACAATTTAAAGAGATTTATATAATGAAGCAACAAGTAGATGATCTGACAAGAAAATTTAAATAGCTATATAAAAATCTGCTGCAGATCAAATGATAGAGGTGAATTTCAATCATAAAAATATAGAATTATATTTTTCTGAGAGAGAAAAATGATCACATATTGAGTTTAAATATTATTAACAGCAAACTTGCATAACACAATAAATATTTAGATACCTGAAGCAGAAAATTGTCAAATACACGTTCAGCTTCATAATTTCCATATACTTTTACCAAGATGAGTAATCTTATATTAGTACCAGAACACCAACACTTTCTATTCATCCTAAACTCTAAATAGACCTGGTGGGAATTTGTTTTCAGGGCTATTTTAAAAGATAAGTCCACCAAAGAGTGGACCATAAACGGATTTATACATCTTTATGGGAATGTTATGGAAAGAATAAGTGACAATCAGAGATTTTTCCAGATAAAGGAATATATGAGAAGAGAAGCACAGGAGTGTTTGGAGTCACTCTTGACCATCCACACATGGGCTGAAGTTAAAGAGAAGCTTGTTTACGAGTTTTGTATTGCACAAGATGTCAAAACAAGAGTCAAGAGATTTTTATCATGTGAATGGTGAGAACTGAATCAGTTATGGACTTTGATAACTTTTATCATCTTAAAGTAAAGCACTTTGGACTAATTTTTTATTAGACCTAGTTATCATTAATACTGTTTTTCTCAGTTCACTGGAATCACGCTCACAACTCTAGATGAACTTGAACTTCGTCATGAAACTATCTAACTCTCTGAAGTTCAATTAATAAAACCCTGACTAATATTAAAAGCTGCTTATAATACTATCCTAAATATCTGGGCCATCAACAACGTTAACCTGAATGGAAAGAATTTTGCGTTGCTTATAGTTACAAAGGTAAATTTAAATATAGGGTATACTTCCCTGTCAAATGGAAGTCAAAAAGTCAAGTGAAGGTGCAACAACTGCCAAAAATCTGGAAGCATCTTAAGAAACTGTCCTAAGTTGAAAGAAGAAGATGACAAAAGTATTTTATGTGGGAGCATTTTTATCAGTCAACTGGATAGCACAACACATCAATAGTACAACAAAATTAATTTTGTTCAATAGAATAGTCAGGCTGATATGTAATAGGATCCCAAAACGAAGTGACTATTCCTAAACGTCTGCAAAAAACCAAGCTTATAAGGAACTCACAGAAAAATTCTACTTGGTCTAAGCTTCAAAGCCAACTTGGGTTGTTGATACTATAGTAGATGGTGAGAAGCTATTAGCACTACTTTTAAGAAAATTGCACGAAGAGATGACGAGTCACCTGAGTCTAGTAATGATCATCATATCCTTAAAGAGAAAAGGATTCAGTCATACTGTGATCTAAACCCTTATTGCAGTCATGTTAATTGATAGCTTTAAAAAATATAGATTCACCATACACAAAGTCAAAGTGTTAGCAGTGCTGGATACCGTCACTCCAGTTATTATCTTTCAAGCTCTAAAAGAAGATTGAGTAAGCATCGGACATTGTTTTAAGAAAATTTAATGACTTCTAGTCCTGAATCACAAAGCATTGTGATAAGATTTAGCACTACCCTTTATGATTTGAATGCAACTTTATCCGCTTCAGCTGTGATGCTTGAGAACACCATTATAATTTCCTCATAGGAACTCAGTTTTAATGGAGTTTGGAATTATTAAAATTTGACTGAATTACAGTAAGTCCTACAATAATAGGTATATCTATTAAATAGGATGATGATAAGAAGGAGCAAAATAATCTTTGTGCTTTTTAAAAGTGGACACAAATTTTACTAAAACAAAGATTCATTTAGACACAGGAAACCAAACAGTTACCTCCTAATGTTGATCTGAGTCAGGACTGCTCTTGTATGCCAATAATAAATAGAGCTTCTGCCTGGAGAACAAAGATAATGGTTGTCAGCATCAAAGTGAATATATTATAACAAACTATGCTTAAAGTGTATTGTACTGACGGAGTCAGAGATCATAAAAGTGTGAGAAGTGATAGTATCTGATGACTCAAATTATTAAGTAGATATCAAAGTGCTACTTGAGAACATAGTAAGTACCCTTTATATATTAAAAATGGTCAATAAATAGTTAAAAAATATTAACTAGATTATGTTGATTCATTTCATGAAAAAGCCAAAATTGAAAAGATTGGATTGCAAGAGTCAAGTGAACAAAAGGATCGCAAACCAAATAATTAATAGATGAATATGAGAAAATTTTTTAGTAATGAACCCAAACAATACTAACTATGAAAAAAGAGGGTGCACAGAGTTGATATTGTAACCGCCATACCTTTTAGTATAAACCTTATCAACAGTCCACTAGTAATGAGGTGTGCTGCAATTTGGGATGCAACTAGGCGAGATTGGCATGTGTAGTCTTTGTACTTAAACAGGTATAACTTTATTAAGAAAGTATATCTTAAATATGGATATAAAAGTTGGATAGATAAATGAGCCTTTTTTGGATATAAAATTTCTTCAAATCCGCCATAGTCTGATTGTGTGCTTACAGTACTGATGGATCTGGCATAAAGTCAAACAAGTGTTTTTCTGATATGATTTTATATCAGAATTAGCATTTCCACGTTTTATCCTTTTCTTCAATAATTGCCCTTCCAAATTATACCTGAGCCTTGAGGGTGTATCCTGTGAGTTGGTGTCAGGATTTATCCTAGTAGGTGTGTTGCCTTGATTTTGAGCTCATGATATATTTATTTATTAAGTTGATTTCTATCTAATAAATACTATTGATTTTTAGTAACTATTTTAAGGGGATATAGCCCATAATTATTAAACTTAGTTTACCTAGCATCAAATGATTAATAGCATTAAAAGCACAGTTAAGTATATTTTGAGATAAATCGCCCCAGTAGTGCTATACTGGCTTATAAATGGGGAAGAATGCAAGAGCTGAGTTATTATCCATCCTGATATTAGTCCTGAGGACGTATCTAGGGTATAACTCCTCTAACCACATCATTAACCACCTCATATCACATATTAAGCCTTGTCTCGCCTTACTTATAAATTTTACTTTACCCATTATACTATTAAATCTATTAGGTAAAATTTTCATCATCAATCTAAAAGGTCTACTATAGTAAAGACAAGCCCTCTTTACGCTAATCCCTTCCTGAACTTAAGACAAGGCTAACTTGAAGTATAATGGAAGATCTCGCCAATCCCAAGGGCTAGTAAATAATTATGAGAGAATACTGCCTTAAATCCTATAAACATTTCAATTTTTGATTTAGATAAAGTTACGCCAGATTCAATAAATATCGTCATTACTACTGCTTAGTTTTTATAGCCTGCCTGCTTGATTAGCAGAGATTTTCCTTGGCAATGACGTTTTCTTCTAAGAGATTGCCTAGCTCTGACGAGAGTTTTTGCCTGTTCACATGAACAGAGATTGCCTTAATGATGCTGATTCCATTGAGAGGTTACCCTAGAGAAAAAAGTTCTCCTAAGAGATTCCGCTGGTGCTATAAATGACTAATAATCGTGTAGCCTTCAAAGACATGACCTTTCAATTTCAACAAAAAGTTCAAAAATTGGCCTTCTTTTTTTAGTACTAGATGGTCCAAAAATTGGCCTTCTTCGTTACTCTTTAATCTATTAGTGATTCCCTTTTTCAGTCAGCTAATAAACTGTGAACAATGCTTCTGAGACCTATAGTCATCTTTCTAAATTCAGGTACATCTTGATGGATGTCTGTCCAACATCATAACACATATTTTAAGTTTTGGCTGGTGGGGCAATTCATGAAATATTGGAAAAGAAATATAGTAAATTTCATTCAATGGAAACAGAATAAGTTTATGTGAGTTAGTATTTATATGACAAACATATGGATTGATCCACTAAAGAATCATGATTATAAAAATACTTATTAAATGCTTAAATTTGAATTAAGAAATGCCAATGGATTATCTGATGGTAGTCAGAGAAAATCCATCTACTGAAAACATAGGCAGCAAGGAAAGAGTAGCAGCGAGGTCTTTGGGGCATGAGTGGTGTTATTACTAGGGTCATTATCATATGTTTATTTAAATTAATTCTCAACCTTTGCCACACTTGACCAAACATTTAAACACAAAAATGGGTGGGGGTAGAATAGGCTTTTTAGAAGCTGAGGCCATGAGGTAAGTATATGCTTTCTGCCCATTGTCATTATTTACTACAATAACAATTGGCAGCACATAAACAAAATTAAAAATTTGATACCTTTTAACATAAATTGAGTAAGATAGTTGTTTTCCAAAGATAACCTAATTTCCGCTTAGCTAGGATAATAGCACCAGAGGTGGCAATGTGATCCACTTTTATTAGGTAGAGTGGCAGAAGAAGTTATCATTTAAAACAAAAGATTTTCATGTAACAACTGTTATGACAAGGGCTTGGCAGCCTGTTTCAATTGTATTTTTGTTTATATTATAGTGAATCCCGTTTGACTTTTACTTTCTGGGGTAACTTTAAAGTGTTCATCAGCTTTTACAATATCTGATATATATAATTACCTCAATAGACTCAAAGTTTACAATTGAGGGAGGTTGACGCTTGGGCTCAAGTTGGGTAGTAGATTTAACATCCTTCTTCATTAAAAGCCTTTGGAATTACATTATACATATTATTAACAAGTATATGGTGCAACTGGAGTTTAAATCCTTAGAATTGTCATAAAAAATAAGCAAAATCGATGCTTTTATTTGGACTATGTGCCATAGTCTCAGTATGCGTCTTTAAGTCAATAATGGGGTGTCAGAAGGACCTTTGTTAACCACATCCGCAAGGACACTTTTGTTATCAATAAATTCCTTCTTAGTATATTAAATCTGAAATTGTCATAATAATATATCTAGTTTTATTTTAAAGTTGACTTAAAGCCCACATATATCATAAAAAGAGACAATAAGTATCTATATTTATTATAAGGTAAAATTATGGCCAGAGCAGACAATAGTATAGTACTAAACTGAAGTATAAGAAGATGTACGCTCCTAGTAAGGTAGCGGTGTTAGTTCTCACAGTTCCATATTCTATACAAAAACTATATATTGAATGTAATCCCATGTTTCTTAATTGGCGTTGAGGAAAATATGTTAATGGGTGCTCAGCTGTCTATAATAGCCCAAACCTTAAGGTTATTAACGCTGATACCAATGTAGATACACTTAGCATAGTTATTTGTGCCATTAAGCGTATGAACGTCTAGAGAATCTGTTTGGTTCAGGTAGTAAATAAAACACTGGTCACCTGTACCCAAGGAGGAATAGTGTATCTTTTTCCATATTCATATAGGGAGTTAAGCTCAAAGGAAGCGTGCATCACTTGTCCAAACTTTAAATGAGAGTTTGACTTTCATTAGAAGTAGAATATCCCTTTTCAAATCTGACAAGGTTTTTCCCACATAAGTGTCCATGATCAACGTCAGATAACAGATCCCCAGCTCTTTGGTAGGGTAGTGGGGCCACTTATATTCACTTGGATTTTTAACACAACCAGTGTTTGGTGCATCAAATTTTGAATATATAACATATGCTGTCTTTGGTGTGTCAAAAGTGAGGGCGCAATAGCGGAGATAATTAACCATTTTAGTTAAGGTGATTTAAGAATTTAAAATGGGTAAAATAGCCCAGTATAGGTCTTTGTAGAGATTGAAGGTTTGGCGATAAAGCAATTTGAGCATCATAGTGACTTAGAATTTTAGCCTTATAAAATATGTAGGATCTATAATAGAAACATCTGGCAAAAGCAACACTTCTTTTACTGGATTAAAGTTGATGTAAGAGAGGGCGGTTTTCATTTCCATCATTAATTCTGCACCACCAAGCTCGTTAATATTAATTTTTTATCATTATTGTAAGACATGCTAGCTTCACAGAACTTTAGCACTACCAGATCTGACTGACAGAGTCCAATAGGCTCATTAATGTGGCCAAATTTGGCCTGGTAATTAGAGTTCCATATGGTAATATAAAGCCACATAAAATGAGGTAATTTACTTTTTTGTTAAGTTTGAGTAAGTTGACTGGGATAACCTGGAGAACATTAATAAGCCCCAATTTCTTGTTACCCCAGGATGAATCATAGAACAATCAGTATTGGTAGAAGAAGGGGAGTAATTGATGGAAGACTCTGCTTCAGCAACTGTGTGGTAGATGTTAGAGATATGCTAGGAACAGCTGCTGGTCTGATTAAGATAGCTAAAATAGTTAAGTAGTAGGTTAAGATGGGGTTAATACTATCTTTTGGATCAGAGATTCAAGAACCAATCCTGGCCATATCTATGTTTATATGTACACGTGGCCTTCTTGACTTCTTGAAGGAGTTGCTTCACTAAACTAGCAAAGTATCATTCTGCCTGAAATCTTTTCTCATATTGTTCATGTTTTGGTTGGACTCTACATGACGAGAATAAAATTCTTTATTTTCTGTCCTTGGTTTTGTACTAGGAACTGAAAAATGTTAAGTTACTAGTAGAGGCCAGAGATATAATATTCTACTCCTTCCTTGGTCAACTTTATGCTGTTACAGAAGATTGAGAGCATATGTGTTTTTTAGCTAGTTGTATCTTGGTTTATTTTAATAGAATACAGGCTGTAAAAAGTGTTCCTTGTAGTGAGCACCAAATGTTGCACTTTAGCTGCAACTAAGCGAGATTGGCATGGGTGTTTGCACTTAAATAGGTATACTTGTATGAAGACAGTACACCTCAAATATAAATATAAATGTTAGATAGAAAACTAAGACTTATATTGCATGTATTTTTTCAAATACATTGTAGTCTCATTGTGTACTTCAAGCTCTGATGGATATGTCATAAAGTAAGCCAATATTTTTCTGAAAAATTTGATACCAAGGTTGGCGTTTCCACATATTATATTTTTCCAATAATTGACCCTTTCAATTTATACCTGAGCCTTGAGGGCATAGCCTATGAGTTGGAACTCAGTGTTGCTCTCCAATCTTTTAGTGATTTCCTATTTAATCTGATAATAGACTGTGAACAATGCTTCTGAGAACTAATGGTCATCTGTCCAGCGTCAGGTACATCTTGATAATCGTCTGTTCAATTTTACTTATTTTTTAGGGTTTAAGCTGATGGGCAGCTCACAACGTACTTGTTAATTAATTCTTGTAGATTTTTATCAGTGGGATCAGAGCTGGTTTAGTGACTAGTTATTCAGATGATGAACAGATGGTAATGATCTTCCAAAAGGTCAAGATTATGTTAATAAATCAATTTGTAAATGCTTATATTTTGGGTGAGGAATGCCAGCGTAATATATGATGGTGGATTGATAGAAATTGATCTACATAAAGCACAGGTTGTAGGACAAGGTTAGCGGCTAGGCTATAGGGCATTAGGGTGTTATTGCTAGGGTCATTATCATATGTTTGGTCAAGCCAAATTATCAACAAGGTGATCATTTCAAAGAAGCTACACCATCTTATTGATGTTGAGATGGTATGCCCATTTAAGAGTCCTTGGACAACATCCCTTCTTCTGGCACAAAAGATAAATGGGCACTCACCTGGTTGTTATGGAGTACAGAAAATTAATTTCCTGACCAAATAATATTTTCATTATATGCAGTGCACCAACAATGCCATTAATCGACCCAAGTCTCACAATATTATTCTTCAATGAACTTAGAAATCATATAATGCAAATAAAGTGGTCGCAGAGGACTAGGAAGATTGCTAACTCATATCTAATCATGGACCTTTATCTAACACATATGATAGAGGATTATGAAACTCCCTGTATTTATTAATATATTATGAGCAAAATATCTATAAATTTTAAGATTTCAAGTGATCCATTTCACTTGAAATATTATAATATTAAAATGAACAATCAGGGAGCATTTTTTAAACCTAAACATGTTTTCACCCAATCAAGAAAGAGATTATAAGTTGAAGCGCAGCTTAACTTTTTAGAATGAGTTGGTTAGAATTCCTTGAACATTAAGTAAACTGAAGAGTTATTAAAGCTTAATGAAGCAAGGTCCCAGCTACTGTTGGACTCCTCCTTAGTTGGTTTAAAGCCTCAAATTTATTCTTCTAATTTATCTGAAGTAATAAGAATAATATATAATATCTATCACTAATTTACTGATCAATTTTTTGTCAGGCTTAGGCATGTACCCAAGTATGTGCTTGAATGTTTGGATTTCATAATTAATAGTAAAAATGAAATACCATTAAGAAGATTGCTATTTATTAATTTTTATAAAAGGTAATATTTATACTTATTAAAGCAGTTATTTGTAGTAATCAATTTGGTATTCCTTAATGTTAATATGAAATAAATTACTAATTCATTTGAGTAGCTTTCTTTATTACTTGCAGTGTCACACTTGCAAAAAGAATAGTAGGTTCGCCATACAGAGCTCTAATTGTCTCTTTGCTCTGACATTTCTTATACCCCTATCATCTCTCACATAGGTATTTCAAGATTTTTCATGAATTTCCATTGCCACGAGAGTGAAGTAATCTTATTTGGGGTTTAAATGAGAGTGATAAACAATTGTTGGATTGGCTTTGGTTATCCATGAAACAATTAGCTTATTGAGACCATCATTACATACTTCTAATTTCTGGCATGGTCATTTGTAGGTGCATAAAATTGTTAACCTTTCTTGGAGTAGCTTATAAAATATTTGTTGTTAATCTGTTTTATACCTCCCTAATTGTTACTTTGTTGTGTTGGTGGGTCATCAGACTTTATATTGGCTTTTAATGGCTTCACTCAAAGGCGCAATAGTGAAAAAGACATTTTAAATCAATAAAGTAATATTAATTGTGCCTAGTATCTGGACACTTAAATTCACATCCTTATATTACTTTATTAAACTTAAAGGGTCAGGATACACGACCCATGCATTCATGGGCACAGCATGAGAATAGTGTTTTAACTCAGTGCAGGAGCCAAATCAATGTGTGGTTGTGTATCATTGGGAGGCATGGTAGAGAGGTAATTCAAACGTGATTCAAGTAGCATAATTGTATTTTAATAGGGAGTGAGGGGATGATAGGTTAATTCATTGGCTCTTACCATTAAACTAAAGTAAATGGAAGCAAAAATACAGAAAATACAGATAAAATATAAAATATAAAAGTAAAGGCAAATTAATCGGAAAATTTTTGTTTGTCAATGTTGTTTGTCATTATTTTTTGTATTTTTTAAATTATATGTCTATAAAGGTGAAGGAACTTTGCGTGGGATTAGTTAATGATGTGACCATCCCTAAGGTTGCATGATTTGTAGTCGCCAAAGGTAACTTCCATCATATCAAAAGTAATGGCTCTTGTGTTAGATCAGCAGCTAAATCTTAGTTAGTGTGCACAGCATTATTCCCTTTACCAGTCCACCCTAATAAAGATATGTTTTCATCTTGGCACTTAGGACGCTTTTATGGATGGGTAGCATTTTGTGTCCATTAAGGGCTTGTCACGTTGAAGTGGGATATGTGAGGTTGTGTCAGCAGAGATAGAGAGTCCCTCTTCTACTCAAAACTATTTTAAAGACATTAACAGTCAGTTGCACTATGTGATCCCTAAGCTTCTCATGGCAGTCCAATGCGTAGTGGATTTTTTGGTTAAAGCCTTAATATATTATGAGACAAACATTACGCCATCTAATGTCATTGGCAGATATAGTATCTTGGGATTGCTGTTAAAGTATGTGCAGGTCAGGGTAAGCGGCTCAGATTACTTGATGGGATGAAGGTTTTTAGTCACTGTATTGGGGTCAGAAGAGTAGACAATCTAGTTTTTTAGAGGTCTCAATCAGATATGCATCACCTTCTATTTTGGGAGCCATTGCAGTAAAAAGCTCTTTATACTTTTTCACTGTAGAGATCATAGCTATAGATAAATCAACTTATGCTAGAATCCTAGCTTCATAACAAGTAGGTCTCCTTGGTGAAGCAGTCAAAAATTCCATAAATTTAATTACTTTCAACCCAATGGTGAGGAAGTCCCCTTGCGTTGAGCCATTTTCTCAGTTCCCTCAAAAGAGCTTTAAACAGGTTGCATAGTTTCCTGGCAAGATATATAAATATCATCTAATTAACATGTGAAATGGTCAGCAATGTCAATATCAAGGGTGGATATTGATACTTTAGCTTTGCGCTAGTATAACGCTTTTATAATGACAAACTCAAATATTTTAAAGAACCATGTATGTTCTATTTTCTTTTAAAATGTGCAAGTTTGTAAAAAAGTATGTACTCATCCTTTTAATAACCACCCATTGAAAAGCAAATAGGAATAGCTTTAAATATTAAAAAGTTAGGTCAGAGAAAGAGGCAGTGGCAGTGTGCTTAGGAGCGCCCTTATCATTAGCAAGCTTACATACAGTTAACGCCAAGTGTGTAATTATTTGTATAAAGCAAATGGAGATCCCTTAAGGCAGAGTATTTTCATTATTGCTGGAGCTTCTGTCAGGGGTGGAATTGTGTATCTTAGCAAAATGAATAGCAATAAGTTTGACAGTCAATTATGTGACCTTCACGTTCATATAATGTCATCACCTCTTCTTAGATTTCCTTGTACATTTAACAGTTGCTCATATGGTGTTTAGGAAGTGATTCATCTAAGCGTTTATCTTGTTTTCCAGGCGGCCTAGTCATTCTAGTACATCATCTAAATGAGTAAGAAGGAATCAAAATCCATCTTACAGCCTTTTTGGCGTTTTACAGGGCTGTAAGTTTACCACTTCAAGTCAAAATAGTTCTTGTTTTTGTCAAATAAAATGGCCAACTGTCTTGGGTCATAGTTATTAAAATCTACCCAAGTCTTGTAAAGCTCATTGATAACTGTGTTCTTGACTCATCAAAGCAACGTTTGATGGACTGAATTTAACCCCTGGAGAGATTGTGAAAATGGTTATGGTTATGGTTATGATTGGAGATCCTACTATGGTACGGAATTTTGAAAAGTAGCGCAATAGTTGGATTATTGTCCCCTTGTAGTGAGCACTAATTAACAAAATTCAGTTCAGTCATATTCAGAATTTTCTACCACTAGTACAACGGGATAGAAATATGAAGATTAATATACTTAAAGGAGTAGAATAAACATAAAGTTATATCAAATTTGGGTGAATTTGTTTATTGATGACTGAGTTCACTTCTCATAAGAATCATTAGTTTTTTATCCATAGCTCTACCTGTCCCTCTGCTCTGACATTAATTATACCCCCTACTATCTCTCCTACTGGTAGATCTCGTGTTTTCCATATGATTTCATTATTGTGCAGCGCAGAGATCTTATTTGAGATTGTATTCAAGGTAATAATGCTTGATTGGTGTTAGTCCTTTATAGAACTTCTGTATTACTTTACTGTAATACTTGCTCCTGTTTCAACAGGTCCAATTATAGGTGCTTGAATTGTTACTAAAGTTAAAATGGGCACTCCAAACGCAATTGTGTTTTGTTATTTTGGGCAAATCTATTAGTTAATTTGGTGGGCCTGTGAGGAATCAGGCTTTGTACGGTTATATTAATGGTAATTTCTACTGAAGCAGCAGCGAAATAGGGATCTCAAATTTATAAAATGATTGTCTGGTTTTAAATTGATGATTGAGTTGATATCCCTACTCCCAAAACAAGCCTCAATAAGTTAACTCTTGAGTCACACAATTAAAACTGTACTTGAAGGCATTAATAAGAATTGTATCAGGAAGCATCACGTACCTGTGAATCAAAGAGAAGCCTTCTGGAATTTAACCTCTACTTCTCAAGCTCAAAAGGCATGGACCCCACCATCATGGTCTTGAGGACGATGCAAAAAAACGAGGGCGTCAACCAGGCGGCCAATTTAGAATAAAGTAGAATATCTTAATTGTACGGGACATGGAGATCCATCATCACCTTGTCCCCACACACCATATAAATATCAACACCTTTTTACCAAATAAAGTAGTCTATTTCACCCCATCTTTTTGTCTTCATTGAGTTCTCTATAAGCTTCCCAGCTTCAAGTCCGTTTTAAATCGGCTAAAGTCAAAAGAACTGTTATGCCAAAATAAGTGGTGCTCACTACAGGGGCTCCCAGCTGTCCAAGTGAAAACATATATCACAAAAAACGGAGAATTGTAGCAAACAAGAAAGCCCATCTGCTGATTGCCTGTGAAACTTCTTAGTTTATCACCTCTCATTTTATACTACTTATATAAAGCATGAATGCCTAGAGTTTTGGGCCTACTTCCAATTTACCTTATCTTCCTTTGATAGCAAACAGTATCAACACAACTATGAGAACATCAAAGAGATTATTAAAAAACTATTAAATGGCATTTACTCCATAGGAGGCCGCTCCAGACACTCCAAAGCCTCTTTGGTGCCTTTTCTAAGATGTGAAATCTATATACCTTGGCCCTGATACCCGCAGGATGATTGACTTTGTGTATAGAACGCAATCTCCAAAGCTTCGTCCATCCAGACATACACCACATATGGCAAATAGATGGTTGCATCACCATAAAATAGCGTGAAAACTAGGGCTAACTTAAACTCTACACTTAAATATTGTCAAATTCTAATTGCTGCCTCCTCCTTCAAACACATCAGTAAGCTATTGGCACTAACTGTTCTTGATAAATGAGGCTTGTAATCAATTTGCTATGTTTGATAGTGGAATTTAGGTTTATTTTAAGACCAGCTTTATCAAAATGTGCAGATCCTAGAGTCCCCTGAAGCTAACACCTCAACCAGGTCGAGGACCTTGTTTGGAAACTCCAGCAGCACTACCAGGAATTAGCCTCCCGCGATATTTACAATGGAACTGAAGGGTTTGAAGGGCCAAGGGTGCCAAAAGTGCCCAAAGGTCCCATAGATCCCAAGGACCTTCCAATTGATTGGTATCTGCTCCTGATGATCCTAACGAGTTCTAGAAACTTGACTTTATAATGATGCTCACTGCTTCACAGAATCAGATATGATAACATTGGTCTAAGGATGCAAGCTATTAGTGAATGAGTCCCTATCAATCCCAGAGTATTAATTAATGTATTTCCAGACAAGACGTATAATTACAGTGCATTCACCAGGCTCATTAATAACCACTGTAAGAAGTAAAGATGACAATTAACTTAAGATCCCTACTCTTAAATTGAGCCTTTATAATTCAACTCTTAAGCCCTCCAAAATAAAACCTATCCATTAAGGCACTTAAGAGAATTTCAACAATAGCATTACGCGTTGTGAATAAGTGGAGATGCCTTCAGAATTTCACCTCTGCTTCCTGAACTCAGAAGGCACAGATCACAACTTCATGGTCATGAGGACACCGCAGAACAAGAGAGCGTCAACCAGGTGGCCAAACCAGAAGGAAGTAAAAGATCCCAGACATATGGGCCATGTAGGTCCTCTCAACACCATGTCCCCACAAACACTATAGATATTGATAACATCTTGAAAAGTAGTCTATTACACCCCATATTTTCTTCATCTACCTCTCCACTAGTTTCTCTGCTTCAAGACCATTTTGAACATTATCTACGATCAAGAGAACTGTTACAATGAGATAAGTGATGGTCACTGCATGTCAAGAAAGTGGCAGATAAACATTAGCCCAGCTTACCAATCAGGATGTGAATGACTTCAGAAGGAAAGCCAGAATATCAGAGGCTCTGCTGCTTAGATGACGTTTAGATGGGCTGGGAGGTAGGTGAGTAATGAGCGCCGTTAGGACACAAGTGTGAGAAGCATTTTGGCGAAAATCCAGGCTGTAGCAACTCAAGAGCCTGCAGGCTTGGCCATGGGAAATGTTATATTGGGACGTCAGGTTTGAGTTCCCCCATGAGAGTGTTGAATTAGAGCCATCAGTGAGAGAGCAGCTTTTCACCTGGATTGGGGATAATTTCGCCCACAAAATGCTGAGATTCTGGCATCAGATTGCTTCAGCAATGAAAAAAGATTTTTAGAGGTCCTGAAAGTGGTAAACCTAGTTAACACTGGAGGGCACCAAATTCGCCAAAAAGGCGGCAATGGACCAGTCATAGCATGCCTTGAAATCTAACATTACTAGGGTGTATCTAGATACCATGAGAGATCAATTTAAAAAAGGAAAAATTTATTTGAAAAAAATTGGTAAAATTTTTATAAAAATGATTGTGACTTTTCTGTGTGGGACAATTGCTTATATGCTTGATCAATTTAGAAATAATTCAGGCATCATGGAATAGGGCACATAAATCTAATCTAACTGGCGGGACTTTGAGTGGGGGGGGGGATTATTCAATCTAAATTGACTCTGAGGGTGTCAGCAGCGGACCAAGTCGCCATCAATTTGTCCCCAGACGCCTTAATTACGGTCATGCCACAATTATGCCAATTTGAGCAACGAAGCCTCACTTAATGAGTAACAGGAGCCTCCCAGGGCCATCCCACATAGGGACGGTCCCAAATGGTCATGAACAGGTTTGGGATGCCTCAACTCACCCACACCTGAACGCTCGGGTGCCCATTAAGACTTGTAGGGTTTGAAAGATTGAGGGTATGATGTCACATAGGAAGGTTTAATAATTTTAACTTTCACTGAGTTAAGATTGTCCTAGGGAAAGGAGCCGCCACATCCATCTCATGCTGGTTTTATTAGCCAAGACCTCAACACGATTTTCTTGATCCGTTATAGCAATTCTTCAGTTGTTAACACAAGGATGGGCGGCGGAATATTTAGAGGGTAAGCTTTGACCCACTGCTCATCCACCGCATACGCGAGGTTAACCTGGGTGATGAGAAGGGCTGCTGGCCTCTTTGGACCCTTCTTGGAAGAAAATGGAATGCCACCTGGTCCAAGTGCAAGGGGCGATTCCCCAGAATTAATTATCATTCCCTTTTTCCAGAGGGGGAGCGCCACCACCAGGAAACTAGACGAGGGCAACGTTCTTATGGGCCTTGGGTAGCTTGAACTCCATTAGCGTAACAATCTTTGGGAAAGGGTGAGAGCATCAGGGTGGGAAGCGTGGAAGGCTCAAATAAGCTCTGAACATTTCATGCAGTCCTGAGTGCTGACCCAGCTATTATCATAAGCCTGGTAGCCCTTCCAAGTTAATAAATACTGAAAAATCTGTGTGAGCTCTAGAAAGGTAAAAAGACATCAACATCAGCTTCCTCTAATCCCTTTATTGATAATGGGTATATTTTATGGTGGAATCCCCTTTATACGGGGACATCTGCAAGATGTGGAAGATGGGGTGTTACTTCCAGTAGGCTGACAACTTAAAGTGGAAGGCGCCATTCTCCAGGTCCTCTTATACCAAATGAGGGCCTGAGAATTTGCTTGCAAACTTGCGCAAGGGCACCTTCATGCACAAGTGCCGTATGTCCAACATGATGAGTGACCCTACCTTAAACTCATGCGCTAGGGGACACTTGCATTGAGAAAACTGTTTATAGTCACTAATGGCCTTGGCCTGGTGTTCTAAAAACAAGGACTGGGTGGCATAAATGTGCTGAGCGTGGTCAGCTGCAGCCAGCACCTCCAGAAAAAGACATGGACCAACCAAAAATGACGAATTATACCACAAGGTGGATTCATATGGGTAGAAGCCAGTTAAGGCATGAATTCCATTATTATATGCATACTGGTCAAGAGGAAGATCATTCGCTCAGGATATATGAGTGGATGTGGCATAACACCAAAGGTATTGTTCCAATATTTGATTGACTTGCTAATTTTGGCCATTGGTCTGAGGATGGTACATGGTGGAACAACATGGCGTAATTGACAAAATTTTCACGAGTTTGTTCTAAAATTGTGCCATAAAGTGGGTACCACAGTCACTGATGATTTCCTGTGGTAGCAAAACATAGAAAACACATGCCTCACAAACAGGCGGGCAGTCTCCTTGAAGGTGATGGTGGATGAGTAAGGGACAAAAAGCGCAAATTTAGTGAAGTGGTTTATGACCACCATGACCATATTAACCCATTGGAGCTTGGCAGCTTGACAACGAAGTCCATAAACACTGATTCTCAAGGCCCCTCCACCTGCTGCAGAGGGTGAAGGAGAGCATTCTTACCCGACCAGTCCAATTTGGCTTGTATACATGTTATGCAGTCAGCAATCCATGCTGGAATATCCTTTGACAGGCCTGGCCAGTTGAGGGTACGCTTAACTAAATCAATGCATTCTTTGTTCCCCAGGTGGCCAACTTCAAAGGGATCGTGATGGGCTCAGATGACTTCATCTCAGAGGAGAGGTGGAACCCACAGGCGCGACACAAACTGGATAAGTTCCTCAGCCAGAAAATAGAGTGATTTCTTGGGAGTTTGAAGTGATAACCACTCCAAAAGTTCCAACTCCTATGCATATGCCGTCTGGGCCACTAGAACCCTTAAGACCAGGGGTATGACTGGACCCAAAGCCGTTTTCAAGTCAATGGTAGGAGCGATGGACAAAATTTGAGTTGACAGATTAATTGTGACAAGGTCCGCCTAATCTGATTCTGTGAGCAAAAGTCAGGATTTTGACTCAAAAAGTCAGTAAACACATTCAGAACTCCTTTTCAAATAATCATATTTAAAATTAAAGTTGCACATGCTGCGGTAAGTCTGAGTTTGCCAGTGTGCCAACTACTGCAGCTTGTGGAAATATAGGAGAGCTTGGTGGTCCATCCGCATAATCAAATCATGTTGAACACCCTGCAAGTGATACCTTCAGTGGGTCAAGGCCACTTCACGGCTGCAAATTTCTTATTGTAGATGGCCAGGATTGCTTTGTGGAGGAATCTTACAGAAAATATGCAACAGGGTGTTACAACCCATCATGCTCGTGTAGCAGGACAGCCATCATCATGGCATAAGACACATTGCATGATACTATGTAAGGTTTGGAGGGGTCCACATGCTTGAAGATGGGGGAAGATAAAAACACTTCCTTATTGAGTCAAATGCCTGCTAACACTCAGGCGTCCAGCGAAATGGAACGTTTTTTTCATAAGCAGATGCAGTGGAGTGACCAACTGTGAAAAAGTGGGGGTGAATTTCTTCAGAAAGATTATCATAATAAAGAGGCTTCTCAGTTGATTTTGAGTCATTAGAGCTGGCCGCCAAGGATGCATCCAGTTTACTGGGCGGAATGTTATACCCATCTTTTAAGACGAGATTACCCAAGAAGAGAACTTTGTCCTGGTAAAATTTGCACTTTAACAGCTTGATGAACAAACCTGCCTTATGCAGAGCGGCAACCACCGCCTCCAATATTTTGCGTGCTGTATGGGTGTGGGGGAGTAAACCAGGATGCTGTTGATGCATGTGACCGTGCAGGTGAACTGGAGGTCACCAAGCACAATATCAATAATCTGTTGGAATGTTGCAAGCGCATTCTTTAACCTGAAAGGCTTTACTATAAATTGAAATATACCTCTTCTTGTCCACATGGCGGTAAGCCATTCCTGGCTTTATGATACCCAGAATTTATTAAAGGCATTTTAAGATTGAGTTTTGGGAATACTCGCAACTTCACAATCCCTTGGACAATTGTTTGTTCCAGTAGAAGGGGAGGGGTCATGAACCATTTTATCATTGAGTTGACCGTAATCCATGTAGGGGCGTAGTAAACCATCATCCTTTTTTGTGAAAAACAATGGGTGAGGCCACAGGGGACGTCTTCTTGAATAACAAGCCCTTCTCGAGCATGTCATATAAACATGCATCAAGGGTGGTCTCTTCCTCCTCTGTATGTGGGTAAAGAGTTGATATCCACTAGGCCACTGTTGACTGGAACTTCAGATTGTGTTCAGTATGTGGCGGGAGGCGGTTGGCCTTATCTGAATCAAAAATTCTCTGATAGGCCATCAACGCAGCAGGAAAAATATGGCGAAATGTCATGGGGGAACAAGGGTTGTGATGGACCCTTGGTTCCAAGTCTTTGCGAAGGTTTCAAGCAGTGAAAACTCGCCCTTCACCTGGGCATTAACAAAAAACAATGTTTTTGAACCCAGGTGGATTTTTACATGCTGATGCCGCCACCATACCATACCCAAAATTACTGGAAACATGATGTCAGGCATCACAGAAAAGTGATTGCAAAAACTAAACTGGTAGACCAAAAAGGCACAGAGCTCAGCACATTGAAAGATGGCTGTGGCCAATGACGCGACCATCACCTCTAGACCTAGGTCCAAGTCTAATTCTAGCTGCTGGGCCAACTTCAGACTCATGAAGTTACCCACTGCTTTGTATGTCAACCAGGGCCTTGAAGGACACCTGGTGCGCCCCAATCCTAATTTCCATTGGTAACAATAAATAGGCGTAATTATTTACAGGTAACTGCACATGACTCTTCTGACAAAGTGGAAATTGTAAGCAAATTAGGGGGTCAAACTATAATGAGGGAATGAATTCATTTTGATTGAGGGGTTGGTCCTCATACTCACCAGGATGGTCATCGCCAACTGTAGGACAGGTGGACCCACCACTCGAGGGTGGGCCAGGATGGATGCAGTTATCATTGGGGTAGTTTGGGTATGTATAAATTCTTCCAACGCCACCTGGGAGCTACATACAAAATTAATGATTGTCCAGAAAAACAACAGAAGGCTAGCCAACAACTGCACATTCATCTAGTAGATAGTTACCAATGCTGCGCCCACCTTAACGAGAAGGGTGGAAATGACTGGAATTAATGGATGATCAATTGTGTCAGGAAAGCGGTAGATAAAGTCTAGACTGGCCTGCCAGTAAGGATGCAAGAGCACCCAAAAAGCAAGCCAGAATGCCAGAGGTCTGCCGCTTAGATGACGTTTAGATGGGCTGAGAAATAGGTGAATAATGAGCGCCGTTAGGACACAAGAGTGAGAAGCAACCTGGAAAAAAGCCAGGCTGTTGAAGCTCCAGAGCCCGCAGGCTCAACTGTGGGGAATGTTGAAATGTGATGTCAGGTTTTGGCTCCCCATGAGAGAAATTGAAGTAGAGCCATTGGCAAGAGGGCAGATACTCATCTGGAGCGGGGATAATTTCGCCCACAAAACGCTGAGATTCTGGCGTCAGATTGCTTCAGAAAGGGGAAAAGATTTCAAGATGCCTTGGATGTGGTAAACCCAATTAACAGTGGAGGTCACAAAGGCGCCAAAAAGTCTGCAATCGCCCAATCATAGTGTACCCCATAATATAACATTAGCAGTTTTCACAGGATACTGGGAGATATCAATGTAAGATAATTAAAAATTCATTTTATAAAAAGGGAATTTTATTGAGAAATTTAGTAAGAAAATAGACTGACAATCCACCCTGTGTGGGTTGATTGCTTATATGATTGATTGATTCAGGGAATAGTTTTAGGCTGCATGGAATGGGGCACTTGAGTGTCTGACTTAATCCAGCAGAACTTTGAGTGGGGTATTATCAACATAACTGACTCTGAGGTTGTCAGCAGTGGCTGAGTCATCATCAATTTATCCTTGGACGCCTGAATCGCGGTCTTATCATGATTTTTGCCAATTAAAGCAGTGACGCCTCACTCACTGATTAACGGGATCCTCCAAGTACAATCTCATGTAGGATGGTCCCAAGTGGTCAGAAATGGGTTTGGGATGCCAACCTACCTGCACTTGATCACTCTGGTGATCATTCAGGCTTGTGGGGTTTGGAAGATTGAGGGTTTGATGCCACATGGGAAGGTTTAATAATTTTAACTTTCACTGAATTAAGATTTTCCTAGGGAAAGGAGTCGCCACATCCATCTAATGCTGGTTTTATTAGCCAAGACCTCAACACGATTTTCTTGATCCATTATAGCAACTATTAAGTTGTTAAAACATATATGGGCGGCGGAACTTTTAGAGGGTAAGCTTTGACCCACTGCTCATCCACTGCATGGGCGAGGTCGCCCTGGAAGATGCAGGGGCTGCTGGCCTCTTTGGACCCTTCTTGGAAGGGAAATGGAATACCACTTAGTCTAAGCGCAAGTGGCGCTCCTCCAGGCTTAAACTACTGGGGGCTCTAGGATGTCTAAGTGAAAATATTTATTACAAAAAATTGAAATAATTAGTAATCAAGAAAAAAAATTTCCAGTTAGTTGAGAATGTAGAAAAGTATCTGAAACTCTCACGTTCCCAGTGAGATGGTGTGAAATGAACAGCTACACCGCTAGGGAACTCATAGTTAGAAGTTGGATAAACAGAGCACTGCTAAGGATGCTGTAGCAAAAAGAACCCAGGACAAGAATGTACAACGCTGTATGTAGTATTTGAAAACAAATAAATAACAGTACTTGATGGGACCCTTAAGGGGAGTCCTTAACCAAATGGAGATCTGTGTGTTAGTGCACGGGTGCAATGATCTGGAGGTGACCAGAGCGGCCCAACGTTTCACCAGACATAGTAAACATTTTTGTTATGATAAAATGGCCAACGTCATTAGAGTCCTCATAGAGGTCCACATACAGGTGCACCCAAGGAACCATATTAAAAAATGTAAGCTAACATGAAATTATATTATGAAAAGCTGACCAACAAGGATGGTTGGTCTCAAGGAAGCATATTTGAACAATTGGGGGAATCATTAATCGGTGGAAGTGGTGCTAAGCCCTGGTGCACCGATAGCTGCATGCTTCCATTGGTCAGAGTACTCTACCTCAAGGTTGATCAAACTTGACTTATTGATTGTAGACGCAGCCAACCCAACTTAATAATCTCAAAAATTAAATGGGTTTAAAAAATCCCGTTAGATGAGCAACCAAATCAAACCATCACCATTTATAATATAGCTATTGCATTTTAATGCCCTTGACATAACACAAGGTTGAGTGTCACGCACATCCCCTATACTGATCTGGGCATATCTGGCCTGAACCCAGCGCTGGTCCAGGGTATGTTTGAGGTCAGGATGACTGCTAACTTCATTTTTTTTGGCCTCTGACGACTAGCTTTATTTCTGCAGTTTGTATTTTCAATTATGTCATCAGGCCATGACATTGCCCTCTCATTCTTTTAAGCTTGACGCCCCTCCAGGGGATTTCATCAGAAAATAGTTCTTGTGAGCTGAGTCCAACTTCATAGCAGCAATGATTTACTGATACTTGGGTCCTGCAGCCTCAGGGATCCGCTTGTGGAAAACTTTGATCAGATATTGGGCATGGGTGCAGTCACGCACTGGTACCCAACTGTTTCCGCTTTATCAGGAAGTTGATATGACTGGACGATATGCTACCCATATTGGCAGATTAAAGGTGGATTGAGACGAGTCTTGAGATTTATGAAAAAGGGATACACTAATTATATTCAAGCAAAATGAGGACATTTGGCGAAATGAGAGAATTTATGCAGAGATTCAATATGAACAAGAATAATTCAAAAAGGAAAGAAGAATAGAAGATTACCAAGCTGAGGATGCATACGGCTGGGGAACCAAGGTATAAAGGGTCTGATGGAAGATTAAATGGGATAGTCTTTCTACGAGGGATAAGCGCGTGCAGATAAGTCTGCAATTTATATTAAAATAAAGAAAAATAAGGGGCGAGAGCTCCATACATATTTTATTGAGTTTATTTATAAGTTGGCGATATTCATATTGTCCAATTTGGTTGCTCAGTGGCTCATACCCTGTGCAAAACCAACTCGGCGAGTTTGAGCCCAAATGCCAAGAATTAACACGCTTTATCAAATCTCTTCCAGGATACTAGGTACTCAAGACTTCTTCTGACTCTGCGTGAGGCTACAGTATTTTTCACTTCCCACTCCAGCGCCCCATCCATGAGATAGGCCTCTGGAGTCTCTGGTGGGGGACCTCAAACAATATAAGATTACTTTTATGAAAGACTGAAAAAAATCCAGAATGAGGGGGAGATCCAACTGATATGAGGCGTGGCCCACCTTTCTGACAATGCGGTAAAGCAGAATTCTCTTTGTCAAAGTTTTTTACATGGTTGCTTAATGGGGATGTTTTTGTAATCCAGCATTATGAGATCCCCTTCCTTGTACATAGAAAATACGTGTCTCTTCCCATCTGCATTCTTCTTATAAGCTTGCATAGCGGCATCCAAGTTTGTGCTCACCCCCTGGTGTACTTTCTTAATAATTTTTTCAGAGTCCACCACCTCTTCCACCTTGGATCCACAACTGGGCTCCATGTTGAAGGCAGGGTTGAAGTCATAGTTGGCGAAGAAGGGAGAACAACTGATTAATCCATATTGGGTGTTGTTATAATTGAATTAAGCCATGGGGAGATGTGAAACCCAATCTGAATGGTCCGCGGCAGTGCAACGCTGCAGAAACTGCTCCAAGCACTGGGTTACTCGTTCAGTCTGCCCATCTGATTGGGAGTGATAGGCAGTTAAATGGCAGGGATGAATATGAAAGTCTTACACAACTCTTCTAAAAGACAGAGGTAAACTGGGGCTCACAATTTTTAATTATTTCTTCGTTTACACCATGAATAGCAAACACATGAGAGATGGAGAGCCTAGCCATCTCAGCCGCGGTTACCATGGTTCTGAAGAGAATAAAGTAGTGAACTTTGTAACACGGTCCACCACTACCATGATAGCATTGTAGCCAACAGATACAGGTAAAATTACAATAAAATCCAACAATAAAGAAATCCAAATCCCTTCAGCTTTTTGAACTGGTAAAAACAACCCCTAGTAGCTGGCAATTTTGTTTCATTTGGTTGCAGACCAGGAACTCTTTACAACACCTGGCCATCAGTATGGCTAGCCCCTTTTTAATATAAAGTGCGTCAAATTAGCTCCAGAGTCTTTGCCTTCCCAGGATGACCAACTGTGATTCCGTCATGATGATTCTGGATGATTTCCAGGAGAAGTGGTCCAGCAGGAACCCATAGGCGTCCCTGAAACCAAACCATCTCATCCTTCACATGGTAGCCTCTAGTAATGTCCTCCTGATTTAACGAGCTCTTGGCAAGGACCATGGTAAATTCAGCTGACAAAGGCCGAAAAAGGACTACATTTTTGAACATACAGTATTCCTCCACATTTTCCAGAGGATCAAGCTTGCTCACTGGCCAAGGGAGAGGGAAGTTGAGACACAATCTTACCCTGCGGAATCACCAATTGGGAGTTGTGTACATCTACACCCTTAGGATTGGGAGCTAGTGCAGGGTTGCGTCTCAAAGTGTCTGCCAAACCATTCTCCTTTCCCTTAGTAAACTCATAGAAAAACACAAATTGGGCTAGGGTCTCATGCCATTGGGCTTGCCTTGGGGCCAAGACATGAGTTGCGCGGTAGTACAATAAAGCACAGTGATCTGTATGCATGCGGAATGGTTGGGATGAGCCATGCAAGTAATGACGCCAATAATTAGCGCCTCAACCACTGCCAATAACTCTTTGTCATAAACAGCGTAGTTAAACTCAGGTAGGGACATCTTCTGAAAAAAATATCCCATTGGATGCTCTAATCAATATTTACCTACTTGTAATAAAGAAGCCGCTATGGCGAGTTGGAGGCATCAGTAGACATAATGAACTCCTTTTTCTGGATCTACATGGTGAAGAACGGATGTGGACAGCAGGGTGCACTTTACAGATTGGAAGGCATCCTGAAAATGGGGGACCACAGGAGAACTTTAGCTCCATTCGCCATATACAGGGGCCCCGCCACCTCAGAAAGATTTGGCAGGAATTTCTTAAGTAATGTACACGTCCCTAAAATTTCTAAATTACTTGACCAAAGTGGGGTGGGACACTCACAAATCGCCTTCTCCTTGTCTGGAGTTATCATGTGGCCTTGGTCAAATACAATGTTGCCTAGGAAGGTGACCTACTTGAAGAATTCTCATTAACTGTTTTCAGCGTAAGGTCTGCTGCCTTTTACCTCTCAACCACTTGCCAAAGGTGTACTGTATGGGACTCATGATAAGGGGAAAATACCAGAAAATCATCCATGTAGGCTACCGCGCATACCACCAGCAGTTCCCCCAAAACCACATCAATACGGCGTTAAAATATAGCAGGGGCATTTTAAGCCCAAAGGGCATAACCCGATATTGAGAAAATTTCTTATCTTATACAGAATGTGGTTAGCCACTCCTGGTCCTTCTTGATCCAAATCTGATTGAGCGTGTTTAACAATACAGTTTAAGAAGACTCTCGCCTCTCCACATAGCGTGAAACCTTTGAGTCCAGTGGGTTGGGATGCAAGCCTGATACTGTGATGTTGTTAAGATTCCCATAATCTACGCAGGGGTGTAAGGTACTATCAGCCTTCTTAGTAAAGAGAAGTGGAGAGCATACTGGGGAGGCACTATGAGATATTGCGCCTTTAGCTAAATACTCCTTACCCTCACATCTAAGGCTGCTATTTCCTGTACAGTCAAAGGGAAAATAGGAGAAGATATAAGCAACAGATCAGCGGCGAGATTAAACTTGCAATCAAACTCTGCATGAGCTAGTACATTGGCTGAGGCCATATCAAACGAAGATTACAGACCCCCCAAACAGGAAGGTAAGGGTACTTCCAGAGAGGGCTACAGCAATGTGCAATACTGAGAGTGTGGATATTGGGCCAGTGGGGCAGATCGCCCTGTTTATTAGCCTCAGACAAGAGGACAACTAATATATGACCATTCTTCAAAGTTAAGGACAAATTATTGCCTTTAATGTTGGTTCTGACGTCAAACTTTCTCCACCACTCTACTTCAAAAAGTATGGGATACAAGAGGTTTTTAATAGCTTGGAAGCAGTCAGCCAAATGGTATTTGCCAACTCGATAATCCACTAACCCCAGAACTTTAAGATTGGAATACCCTGGGAAGCCCCTCCCCTAACCATACCACTTGGCAAGTAATTCAACTCAAAGTAGTCATCTTGATCTTGGCCAATAAAATTCTCACAGGCTCCGGTACTCACCAAGATAGTTGTGCTGATTTTCCCTAAAGTGGATGAAAGGGTAGCAGTCAAAAAAATATTCTGAATGGTCTTTATTCATAGCATACAACTCCAATACTTCACCATAAGAACCTTCTTCAGGAATAAGCATGCCTCCAGGGTATGTTTCCGCATCATAGAATGGAAAGAGATAGTTGGCCACTCTTACTACTGAGGTCACATATCCCACCATATCTTCAGCTAACGTATAAACATTTTTGTATTGCAAAAGTAACTCCTTTTCCACCTCCTGTGTTTTTCGGATCATGTTAGGGGTCAAGCGCGGGTTCTCTGAGATGATTTGGTTTCTAAATGGATTCCATATCAGAGCTACAAGAGAAGATATTGCTCGTTTTTTAAAAGGAAACATCGCTATAAAACGCATTTTGGGCCTTGAAAAACCCCTTACCCAATTCAGCGACAGGGTGTACATCATTATTAAATGCCATCACCACTGGGCCCTTCATTGATGATCCTGCCTGCACTGTCCAAATGCAGTTACAAGAAAAAATTATTTTATTTAAATCGTTATCATTGATTTTTGGTTGAAAGTTGGAGAATCACAACACCTGGATTGTTAAGCGTCCAAATCCATCAGATAAAAGCAAGAATGGTGGGCACTTCCCGGTTGGAGGTAGTGAGAATAACGCCAAAAATCACCAGCCATTGGTCAAATGAGAAAACGGTGGTGAGCCCCATCAAGACCGTAAAAATGGCAGGCGACCCTCTTCACACTCAGCAAAAGCCCCACGTGAATAATATTTGCAAATGTATGTTAAATTGGTTGGTTGCTGATGTAAGTAATGTATAGGTAATTCCCCTGTTTTTAGTGAAGTGGTGCAAAATGCACAGCCACACCACTAGGGTTCTGTTATTAAAAGGAGGATAAACAGGGCACCGATGATGCTGTAGCAAAAGGAACCCAAGGCAAGGGTGTACAATGCTGTATGTAATGGTTGAAAATAAATAAATAAATACAATAATTGGTGGGACCCCCAAGGAGAGTTTGCAACCAAACGGAGATCTGTGAGGTAGTGCATGTGTGCCATGATCTGGAGGGGACCAGGTCGGCCCAGTGGTGCACCATTTATAGTAGATATTTTTATTATGATAAAACGGCCAACGTCATTAGAAACCTCCTCAAGGAGTCTATGCACAGGTGCCCCAAGGAGCCATATTTAAAAAATGTAAGCTAATAAGAATTTTTTATTAAGGAAAGTTTGCCAATGAGAAAGGTTGGTATTGAGGAAACATATTTAAACAATTGGTGGTGGGAATCTTCTATTTTGGGAAGTGGTGCTAAGCCCAGATATACTAATAGCCACATGCTTCCATCAGACAAGGTACTTGTTGAGATTTTTGCCCATATTCTCAACAGATTAGATTACCAGGGATTAAAGGGAATAATTCTCTAAAGCGAAGTGAATTAGATATTGGTTGACACTGATTTTGGGGTAACAATTTTCAGAGGATTTTAGTTTATTTGACTGGGTCAGATCCATCAGGGATTGATCCAGACAAATGCTTAAGATCTCATTGGGTAGAGTTGCTGACAAAATAGAGGCATCTGATAGTTGATCAACTATCAGGCGTACTGATCGGGATTGGTTGGGTTTCATCACTGACCAATTGGAAAATAAGAATCAAAATTGCAAGGTGAGTGATGCCGCCTGCAAAAGCAAATCAATCAGTTGGTTTGTGGCCTGCCTTAAAGGGTAACAATTCCCATTAACTAATTAGGTCACTTGCCAAATATGGTTTGTTTGCTGTGATTGAGAGGAAACGTTAGGGACACGTTTTATGACTCTTTCCCATTTAGGTCTCAAGGATGTCCAATGACGGAATCCTAGACAGGATGGGGAAGACCATCACTGCTGAGATGAGGATGGGTAATTCAAGGACAACGGCTGCCGTTTCATTGAGGAGGTGACAACTGAGGGTTGGGCGCCGAATTCCCAGTAGAAATTTCCTTAAGAATTCACTAATAAACACCACTTTACACAAATTTAGGAAGAGATAAAGATTGGCCCAACTCTCCATTTGGTGCCACCCATCCTGGGGTTGATACAGGTTATAAGGAATTGATTAGCCAGTTGGATTGAGATCCTTGTATGGCAGGAAGCCAGAAGACCTCTTTACCCACCACTTTATCATGATCCATTTCGAGTTCTATTCTTTCTTAAGGAAATTATTACTGTGTGCTATAATTTGAAGACTCTTTAGGATAAAGAGTAAGGTTCTTAGCGGCAATCCAGATAAGAGAAGCTGAATTGAATCAGGGATTGCTGCTGTCAGTGTGTCAACAAAGAGAAACTGTAAACAGGGATCTGAGCATAGATCTAGTTAGGCGGTACAAGGGAATGAATCCCTATTTAGGACATCATAAGTATTTTGAGAGGAATAACTAGCCAAGCGTTGGGCCAAATTCTATTTCTTCAATTTAACTTTGGATAAAAGTCTCCATACTATTATAAATAATTATATTTTATTATCAAAACAATGCGGAGAGTTGTAATACAATGAACCTGTGCAGTTATTATAGTTATAGGGGTATTTAGCTGAGAATAATCTGAAAACTTATAAATTATAAATCTTGGTGCTCAAAGTAGGGATGTAGTTGAGCAGAAGATACTAGGACGTGATGTCATATGAAGATGTTTCCAATTCCAGCAATAAGTTACAAAGGAAAGTAACGTTAATGAAGACAGAACGTGAAGTGGATCACGTTCAATTGCGTTCACCCAGCTCAGAAGTGGAGCTCCTAGTGAAGTGAATTGAGTATACTCAAGATCTGGGAAATGGACTTGTAGCATAGATATGGAACTGTCTAGTGCTGCAAGAAAACCTGTTCCACCCAACATCTACCTGAGATGAAGAGGATAAGCAGGGATAACTCAGGTTGAAACTGGGTTTGCTTGAAATAGTTCTGAGGATCAGCAGGGCCAACTCAGGCTGTAATTGGGTCCTCTTGAATTAGTCCCAAGAAGTGAGGTGTTAGATGAGATACTAGATGAGATACTGAATGAAGCTAATGAGGCTAGATCAATCTGTGTGATTAAGGGATCGTTTCCAGATCCACCAGTGGATTTACTTCCAACGTTTTGGATGGCCACGGATGCCAAAAATCGTTTTTAGAAGAAAAACGAACTGAACAATCAAACAGAACTGTTGACTAATGAGGAAATCACGATTTTGAGAGATAAAAAAACTCAATAATCAGTTGCTAAAATATGAGATGAAATTAACCTGTTGGATGAATAAGTTGGGATAGAAGGCCTAATGAATGAAAACATCTACAAGTATTGCCAAAGTTAGCAAGTGTTGCCTATACGTGTTGAACAGCGCAACTGGCCATATAGTGAAGAAGGTCAATACTAAAAGTTGGAAGTATTTGACCTAAGAGAAAATAGTTTTATTGTTCCCAGAGGATCTCTGTACCATTAAATGGTTATGCTCTTAGATTTTGGGTTAAGTCCTAAAAGAGGACCACTAAAATGGTTGTTTAAATCTTAAGAGGATAAGATTTTAGACCATGATAACTGGTAGGTTTAAGTACTTAGGACCCAGTTTGGATGAAGGGGAAAGGAAGGACCTCTGAACCTTTTTGTAGGTTGCAAGTCCCAAAGCAAAAGAAAAATACAAAAAATACATAAAATATAAAATACCAATTTTATTGGTACATGATTTATGGACCTCCAATGAGATAAGATTACTGGGATGGCTGTGCCAAAGAGTGTCTGAGATATCCAAGTGCTCCTTGGAATGATTGGATGCTATAGAAGATTTATTCAATATTTTGCCAGAATTGCAAAGCCCCTATTCCATCTGTTGAAGTATCCAAAGAAAGGATTCGTTTGGAATTAAGAAGCGCAGAAATCCTTTGATGAAATTACGTCAACACTTGATAGATTCTCCGATTTTATAAAATCTGAATTTTATATTGAGAATTTATTATACAAACTGATGCTTTGTTGAGGGTGATTGGCGCCATATTGAGCCAAGTAGATGAACTTGGGACAAGCATTTGGTGCTTATGTGAGCCAGACACTCTCAGCTACTGAGAGGAACTACACCATAACTGAGAGTTAATGCCTTGTGGTCATTTATGCTTTTAAACAGTTATGGATGTACATTCATGGAATGCACTTCTAAGTGGTGACGGACCACTCATTGTTGTGTTGGCTGCACAATTTATGAGAACCAGAAGTATGACTGGCCCAATGGGTACTAAAGCTACAGGCTTACAATTATGAGATTGTCCACCAGGTGGGGGCTTCTCATCAGAATGCAGATGGCTTATTGCTGTTACCAATGGTCCAGATGGTATACCAGCAGGCGGATGAGCTATTACAGAGAATGTTTAATGGAGAAATTGGGAACGAGCCCTAAGAAATCCAAGGTGCGCTTCAAAAAGTGATGGAAAACATTAAGACCATGGATGGAAAAGTTTTAAAAAGATCAATGGGAAGAGATTCCTATTCCCAAAGCTGGCGTAAAGAGCAGCAATCGTTTAAGCCATTCATAAGGTTATTTTTATTGGAGGCCTGAGAAAAAATGACCAACCGTATTTGCCAGTACTAATACTGGGAGTCCATCAACTATGATGTAGCAGATTATCTGACTTGTTGTGTGGAGTGCCAGTTGCATAAGCCCATAAGAACATGATTGGATACAGACTGGGCCACCCTGGATTTGCTTGGCATATGGTGTCCATTGACATGATGGGACCTCTGACAATGAGCACAGGGGGAGTCATGTGCATAATAGTTGCAATTGATCATCTGATGAGATGGGCTGAAATGAAGGCCCTGGCGAAAGTAGACGCTATCAGTGCAGCAAAGTTCATCCTAGATCAAGTAGTATACTGAAATGGATGTTCGCAGGTCCTTCTGAGTGACAATGGGACAAATTTCACATCTCATGTGATCCCATGCTTAAATGAAATAATGGGGATCTGAGAAGTTATGTCTGTACCCTAACAGCTGGAGACAAAAAGACTGGTAGAACGAGTTAATGAGACGCTGGCTGTGACTCTAAGGAAGCTGGCCGTAGGAAGAACTTCCGCGTGGGGAATGTACCTGAGTTTAGTAATGTTTGCCTACAATATCAGTCATCATATTGCAATTGGAAAAGTGCCATTAAAGTTACTATATGGAAGGAAGGCTGAGTTGCCACTGATTTTATATTTGGTGGCGGAATCAACATCAGGGATGAATGATGAGCAGCACTTGAGCTAATTGACAAATATCCTGATTGAAATGCAATAGCAAGCATTTGATACTACTTTGAAGAAAAGGATTTGAGTAAAAATGATGTGTAATAAATTCCAACTGGATGTCATGGAAAAGGCAGAAGAAGTTTAGACTGGCCTACCAGTTGGGATGCGTAAGCACCCAAAAAGCAAGCCAGAATTCCAGAGGCATTGCCAACCAAATGACTTGATATGGAGCCAGGCATTGGGAAATGACAAATTGTTGGTGTAACACATCAGTGAGTATGATCCCAATGATGAACCACAATGAGCCCACCCCTGACCCAGGGGGTTTTACTGCAGGGGGTGGGATCACAGAGATAGATTCAATAAGTTCATCAGCATATGGGGTCATTTTAATTGAGAGCAAGGAGGTGGATTCTCTCTCGCATTTTGGTGGACATAAGGCCACAAGATTCCCGTGTACTGTTGCTGGAAGCTCATGATAATGGGGTTGTATAGCCAAAAATATCAGACTCGATGAATCCAATTATTGATGGAGGAGGCCATAGTGACCATAAGTATTGGTAGAGCCCATCTGGTATACGGACTGACAGGCCACCAGGGAAATGCCATCAGGGGATGCGGTCAGAAGGATTAATGCAATAAAAAAATTGTTTGGTTTTTTTGGCAAAGATTTTTATTGAAGGAAAAGGAAGAAAATTGACCAATAATTTTCTCAGTGCTATGCAACTGATTAAATAGTGGTCAAATGGGGGAGTGACAAGCCAGGATTGGGACCTTCAATTTTGACCTAACCGGTAAGTTATTTGGGAATGGGCAGGTTTATTCCCTGGGAACCAACATCAAAAAATTTGGCGGTGGGCCAGGTCGCTGTCAGTTTGACCTCAAATGATTAAACTGAGGCTCAGCTGCATTTCCAATGGTTGGTGTGACAGCGTTTGGCCTGATGAGTGGTGAGAATCCCCCAAGGCCACCCCACATAAGGATGGGTCCATTTGGCTGGGAACGGGTTTGGGACGCCCAACCTGCCCGCGCTCAGTCACTGAACCGTTCATTTGGTCAGTGGCATTGCATCAGCTGCAATGCCTGAATTGACCACAGGAGACTTGAAACCCTCATAGATGATATCTGATGCTATAGCTTGCCTGTCAAGGATGACCCCAATGACTTTGGTAAGGATGTGTTTTGTTCAATCAGCATATTGATCAAATTGAAACTGTTAGGCGTTCTGAGTGATAACTCAGTCTTCATACATTTTCTGGCCGTACAAGATCTGAACATCAGCCAGATTACTGCTCAAATTAGATCCAATTGATTTCAATTTGACAATCTCAGCGCATATTCACTGATTCCCCGTAGCAGTTCTGCTAAGGTGATTATGGGTACTGGGGGTGGAATCCAAAGTGGAAGAGCTGTTACCCAGCGCTCATCTACTACATGAGTGAGATCGCCCTGAGTAACAAGGGATACCGCCATCCTCTTCAGTGCCTCCTTACTCAGGAATGGGAAAATGGCCCAATCAACAGCTAGAGGACGTTCCTCGGGACTTACACTGGCCTTATCAGAATACCAAATAGGTGAAAGAGTTGCCTATTGTGACATTCATGGTTTTGAAAGAAGAGACAAATTGGATGCATTGTGGTCAGGTCCGTTTAAGATTATCACTAAGATGGTGATGGGAGCCTACTCCATCAAGAACAGCTTAGATGGAAGGATAGTAAATTGAGTCCATGCTAAGTATTTAAAGAAATGGATCAGTGAAAAAAAGATTATTCTAAATGAATAGAGGAATTGATATATTTTTATAATTTTTATTTTTTATTGGTTATCCTTGATTAAGGGATGATTCCGCCTATGTCGCCTCTTGGGGGTAGAAGGATAGATCACAGTTAGAGTAAATGGTCCATCAAAATTTATATGAGAACTGGGACCATCTAGTACTAAAAAAAAATTTATATGAGAACGGATGCTAGAGAAGGCTAGACTACTCAAAATCAAGTTCATTGAGTGAATGCAGATCAATTCAAGAAAGCAATTAGGGGAAGAGAAATTGAAATGTTGGAAGATGCCAAATGTGACACCCCAGGGTGGGGAGGGAAGCAACAGTACAAGAAGAGGCAGTTGGCAAATAACGCTGAGTAATCCTGATATGCCACTGGAGTCAGAAGATTGGCCTTGAACACTTGTCAATGGGCTTCATCAAGAACACTAAACATATGGGCCAGCATTGAGCAAGGGATACTAGGCGGGGGTTGCCAAACAATGCTCCAAATTAATGCCATCAGTGGAAGATACCAATGGGACGCACCAGAAACAAGATAGTCATGCAAGGAGTGTTTGGTGTCCTGCAAGCGATGACTATAAGCTTCTTGGAAGCCAAAGCAGAATGAGCAATGGAAGCTGGGTGAAGGTGGAAGCTTCATGGCCCAACTTTAAAGAACTTGGCTGGAAAAGTGAAGAGCATAGGCTAAAACATCTTGATCTAGGATGTTTTCAAGATTGGAAAAATTAAAGCTATGGACAAAGATTCAGTGACTTGGGCCCTTAATTTTGCATAGGGGAGTTCAAAATGTACGGTGTTGCTGATGGATATTTCAGTGGCCATTCTAGCTGGCTTATAATATTGACTGAGTCAGAAGAGGAACTCTATAAGCAAGTCAATACAGCGAGGAATGAATGATTAGTGTGAAGGGCATTGTTTCAGGAGGTGACAATGATGTAAGAAGTATCTTCAAAGTAAGCTGAATCCAGGAGAGTTTCAAAATCTAACTCAGGAACTGATGACAGAGGAAGAATTGGTTGCAAGTCATTTGAGACAATTGCTAACCTGGTTTTATTGGGGTTGATTGCTGTTTCCAGTAATTTCATGGAAGGACTGGCTATGGGTACTTGGCTAGGATATGAGTCCTGGAAGGACCATAGAAGAGGTTCCAGCGTTCAGATTGACTCAGCAGCTGGAAGAGCCAAAGGTCTTTATCAGACAAGCTATAGAGCATCTGTTGGTACTAAGACTCAGAATTTGACATATGAGATGGATGAGAGGGGAGATGTCAGACTTGTATGATAGTTGACATTATGCACTATGAAATCAATTAAGCTCTAATTTCAGAGAAATTAATCTCAAAATTGATGGGATACGCTTTCCAGAGTGTCACAATTCCAATATGACTGGACGATAAGCCCTAAGTCAATATGGTAGAATGGATGAGATCTGCCGAGTTGTTTTGAGATTGATAATTTGAGCGCCTCATAATGAGATGAGATTGGGTTTCTGTGAAATTGGCCGAATTGGGTGATTGTGAATTAACAAATGAAGAATTAGCAGAACCAATGAGATATGGCGAAGTGAATTACTAAGCTATGAAAGTGATACTATCCAAAGTTGCTATGATACAAGCGGGATGAGATGATCAAGGGAGGTAGGTTGTTAATAGTTTTAAAGCGGGAGAAACAGGAGAATCAGCTGTGTTTATTATAATAAATAAAGAAGTATAGAGGGGGTAAGTGCTTTATATTATTAATAAAAGTTTATTTCTGTTGTTACATGGGCAATGATCCTCATATTGCTGGTCCTATTGCTCAGTGGTTCAAACCCTGTGCAATTTCGTTTGCAGCATATCTCAACAGAAACGCCAATTTTTTTAAAAGTGGTGCTCACTACATGGGGCCCATTGATCAATCACTCAGACTGATAAGCGTTCCTCAGTCGCTAGTCATGTTGTATCTGGATTGCTTTACTAAGGAATCACTTCAACACACTGCAACTGTTGAATATGCAGAACTCAAGATTGCCTTGGACGCCGTGCTTAAATTGAAAAATGAGATTCTGCAAGAATGTTGTATTGACAAGCTTCCTCCATTTGATCGTGATAAAAAAACATTCATGGATTCTTTAAATGATTTAAGTTTTTCAGTAGAAGGTGCTTCAGATCGGCATAAAGCTAAATTACTATTGTCCACCTTGGATGTTGGAAGCGACAACCAAGTAACTTGCTTATCTTCCCAACAGTTCTGCTACCTATCAAAAAGTGAAGGATATTGTGCTGTGGTTGTTTGGAGGTACTTTAAAAATGGCACAAAGAAATGCTGAGTTTTTAACCATAGGGCTTTAACATAATGAGACCCTCACTGCATTTGCTGATCAATTCTCATCTGAAGCCCATGTGTTAATTGGGGCAGGATATTTAACTGAATGTGACATATGTATAGCGTTGACCTCTGCTGTGAAACCATATCGTGATCTCTTTAATGCCTTGGCTCCATATTTAGAGGTTGATGTACCCTTGCTTTAATTTTTGTCCAAATTCTATGCCGTCTATATGCTACCTTCCCTCCACCCAATATAGAGCGGAAACCTAGCGCCTCTGCTGCTGGAATTTCTGATCTAGAGGAATTATCCCTCCCTGTTCAGCGTCTGTTCAGCATCCCCTGGCCTTATCATTGATACACGCCTCACTTCCAATCCAATTGCCAACAGCAGCTCAACTATCGGGAGGAGCTGAGTTAC